>NC_069416.1:5734999-5960768 GCF_026875155.1 Cherax quadricarinatus
CGGACATTCACCGTGTAAATGAGGCTTTTGTTTACTACAAACAAGAGATATGACAATAAGGAAGAAAGAAGAAAGGAAGGGGAGAAGATAAGAGGTAAGAGGAATATAGGAATAGATGGAGCGCGGAAATCATGACTGAGGGAAGAAGGAGAAGAGATAAAGGTAATTAAAAGAAGAGGAGGAGAAAGGGGAGAATGACAGCTCGCCATTGTTTATGATCATTTATCCGGCCATATTGTGTATGGTGGCGCCTGATACATAAATATTGTGTATGGTGGCGCCTGATATATAAATATTGTGTATGGTGGCGCCTGATACATAAATATTTGTGTATGGTGGCGCCTGATACATAAATATTGTGTATGGGGCGCTGATACATAATTATTGTGTATGGTGGCGCCTGATCACATAAATATTGTGTATGGTGCGCCTGATATATAAATATTTGTGTATGGTGGCGCCTGATATATAAATATTGTGTATGGTGGCGCCTGATACATAAATATTGTGTATGGTGGCGCCTGATACATAAATATTGTGTATGGTGGCGCCTGATACATAAATATTGTGTATGGTGGCGCCTGATACATAAATATTGTGTATGGTGGCGCCTGATACATAAATATTGTGTATGGTGGCGCCTGATACATAAATATTGTGTATGGTGGCGCCTGATACATAAATATTGTGTATGGTGGCGCCTGATACATAAATATTGTGTATGGTGGCGCCCTGATACATAAATATTGTGTACGGTGGCGCCTGATACATAAATATTGTGTATGGTGGCGCCTGATACATAAATATTGTGTATGGTGGCGCCTGATACATAAATATTGTGTATGGTGGCGCCTGATATATAAATATTGTGTATGGTGGCGCCTGATACATAATTTTGGGTGTATGGTGGCGCCTGTACATAAATATTGTGTATGGTGGCCCCTTTGATACATAAATATTGTGTATGGTGGCGCCTGGTACATAAATATTGTGTATGGTGGAGCCTGATACATAAATATTGTGTATGGTGGCGCCTGATACATAAATATTGTGTATGGTGGCGCCTGATACATAAATATTGTGTTTTGGTGGCGCCTGATACATAAATATTGTGTATGGTGGCGCCTGATACATAAATATTGTGTATGGTGGCGCCTGATACATAAATATTGTGTATGGTGGCGCCTGATACATAAATATTGTGTATGGTGGCGCCTGATACATAAATATTGTGTATGGTGGCGCCTGGTACATAAATAAAGTTAGCACCAACACGGCTGATATTACACACTTTGTTTTGTAATATTTCTCATGTAGATGAATGGTTCAGAGAACCGACAAGTTGATAAATTAGACACATGTGAAATACTTGGTTTCGCCACTGTGTGGCGAAACGTTTCCTCAGTGAAGATACCCAAGTGTTGCACGTATGTCTAATTTATCAATACTTCTCATACATATAATCATCAGCTTTACAATATTTTCACATAGATTGATTAATAAACAAATGAGTATATATGAAAATATTTGAAACTTTGTAAAAATATACCTTTGATAAAAAATATAGCTTGGACAAAAAGTTTAAATTGGACAAAAATATTCATTGACACAAAAATTTACTATACACAAAAAATATACATTGGCCAAAATGTTTACATTAGACAATTTTCTTTACATTGGACAAAAATGTGCATTGGACAGCAAATATACCAAACTTTGTGATAAAGTTACACTTCCTTACTACCATTAATATTGTATAATATTACAAATTGCCTCAATAGTTACATTTCTTAATAAACTTGTTTATTTTCAAGGAACATTTACGCTTTATTTGTCTAATTGTAAAATGGACAAGATTATAACAATTATTGGGAATAAGTCTGATGAAAGTACGGGGTAAAATATATTGAAAAATAATTATTCGCAACGATAGTGGTAGGCGGGAAGTTGGATTTGCAGAGGAACGACGAGGATTTACGAAGGGTTGGGGATGTATTTAAACCTTGTGTTTACACTGACACATAAAATTAAATAATGCACAGATAAGGGGTAAAGCACTGACTGTGGTAATAATGTATTTAGACAAGGCTTGTGATGATGGGGTGGATAGGGAAGCAAGGTTGTGGATGCTGTAAATGTATGGAAAAGTAGCGAAGAGTTTTTATACAGAGAGGCTTAGATTAGGGTACGGTATGTAGGAGAAAAGGAGATTAATTTCCAGTAAAAATAGGCTGATGAAAGAGGGATGTACGTAATGTTACTATGGTTGTTTTACAGAATTATAAAGGGGTTGTCAAAGAAGTGAAAAGTATGTTATGGGGAACGGGTGTGGAATTAAGTGTAAAGAAATCTGATATTTGGTGGGAACTCTCACAGATGCTCTTGGCCGATGGCCATGTTCTTGTCACAGATTCCGATGAGAAGTTACAACGGCTGGTGGAAGAAATGGAAAAGTATTTGAAAGAAGGAAGTTAAAAGTGAGCATTGAAAAGAACAAGATAACGAGAACAACAAAATGGAAAGATCTCATATAGGAAGGAGGGGGTGAGCAGGAAGTGATATGTCTTCTTCTAACATGTGTACTATCAGATATTTAGATATCTGAGAGTACACATGTTAGAAGAAGACAAGACCATAGAATAACCAGGATGAATAAGGTGGGAAGTATAAGGCATCTCTGAAAGAAACATGTTTAGTTTTGAAAGAAGAAAAGGAACATACCAGAGTGCATAAATCCGTTGTGGAAGGAAGGAAAACCGTCCTCCCAGGGAAAGTTGAGAAGGGAAACAGAGGTTTTAGGTGTTAGGATTTTTAATATTAAGAAGATTTGAATGTGTATGTTAGTAAGGAATGAGTGAAGACAAGTGGTATTAATGGCCTGATATTTCAGAGAATATGAAATATTTAACTAAATGGATGTAACTACATAACTGTTTTAAAAATTTTAGAAATCTTGCATGGCTGGGAGAGCCTCACACACTTTATTCCCTCTAAAATAAACCATACCACGGGCGGGGTTAGAACCCGCGATCAGAGAGTCATAAAACTCCAGACCGACGCCTTAGCCACTGGGCCAGCTAGCTACAATAAGATACATCCAACTAGGTATATTTATACACCATAGAAAGGTTAGCATAGGCACCACTGTGACCACAAATGCAAGTTTATACAGACGAATCTCCAGCTAGCGTGGCTTTAACGAATCTAGTCAAGTCCCTCAAAGCCGTCAACTTTGCTCCGAAATGTTAATGCAATATAGCACTTTCCTTGGTTGGGACTCGGAGAGAGTCAGCAAAAATTAACCACGTGATGTAAAGGTTTAGAAAATCGACAGTTGAAATAAAGGGAAAAGTTTTGTGTAAATTTAGGATTTTAATTGAGGAAAATTTCGCCAGCCAGTGGTTTCTCAGTTCACTAAAAAGAAGAAACGATGGGAAGATGACATGTTGAAGTAATAGTCCTCAGAGCGGTCGATGTGTTCAGTAAATCAGTCTCAACATTGATGAACGTGAACAAGTGACTCGAGGATGAGGGGGACTGATTACCTCAAACCGTATCTTCGAAAGTTCTTTTATGTGTGGACTAAAGGAACCCACTGGCATCACACGAAAAAGCACATTAACAGAGAACATTCAAACGGAAACATCGCAGAGAAACATAGATTTTTAAAGATATACGAGAAACATCAAAACGATACATCACAGAGAACAAATTACTAGGATCTCCAGAACATACACAGAGTTATCAACGGTGAGAACATAACCGAGAAACATCACACGGGAACTCCACAGAGGCATCTCCGAGAACATCACACCGAGAGAATTCAACACGTGGAACAATCACAGAGTAATTTAACTAGAGAATTAACAAGTGAACATCACAAAGAACATACACGAGAACATCACACGAGAAAATCACACTAGGAAGCTCAACGTGAACATACAGTGAAAGCATTCACTAACGGACATCACACGAGAACATCACACGAGAGCATCACACAGAACACACTAGACATCACACAAGAACATACAGTATAGAGCATCACACTAAGAGCATCACATGAGACATCAGAAGAGCATCATACTAGGTGCATAACACTATTGCATGACTAGGAAACACTCCTAGGGAACAGTAAAGCACACACGATGGGGAGCATCATCATTAAGAGCAATTACACTAGAGCATCACACGGAACATCACACAGAGCATAACACTGAGCATACACGAGAATATCACACTAGAGCATCAACTAAAAGCATCACACTAGAGCATCACAATAGACATCACAAAGAAATCACACTAGAGCATCACACATTGAGCATCCACCTAGAGCGTCACCACTAGAGCATCACATGAGCATACACTAGAGCATCACACTGAGCATCACACGGAACACACACTAAGAAACATCACACTAGAGCATACACTAGATCATCACACTAAAAGTATCACACAAGAGCTCACACTAGAGCATCACACTAGAGCATACACTAAGAGCATCACACTAGAGCATCACACAAAGCATCACACTAGAGCATCAACGAGAACATCACACAGAGCATCACACGAGAACTCAGGACTAGAGCATCACACTAGAGGCATCACACTAGGCATCACCACTAGAGAATCACACGAGAAAATCACACTGAGCATCACCAAGAGAACATCACACTAGGAGGCATCACACGGGGAGAAACATCTCAAACTAGAGCATCACAAAAGAGCTCAACTAGAGGCATCACACTAGAGCACCACATAGTCCCATTTCACTAAAGATCCACTAGAGCATCACACTAGAGCATCACTTACAGAACATCACCACTAGAGCATCACACGAGAACATCACACTAGAGCATCAACTAGAGCATCACACAAGAGCATCACACTAGAGCATCACACTAGAGCATCACACTAGAACATCACACTAGAGCATCACACGAGAACATCACACTAGACATCACACGAGAACATCACCCCTAGAGCATCAAAACGAGAACATCACACTAGAGCATCACACGAGAACATCACACTAGAGCATCCCCACAAGAGCATCACACTAGAGCATCACACGAAAACCACCACACTAGAGCATCACACTAGGCATCACACTAGAGCATCACACTAGAGCATCACACGAGAACATCACACGAGAACATCACACTAGAAGCATCACACTAGAGCACACACAAAAAGCATCACACTAGAGCATCACACTAGAGCATCACACAAGAGCATCACACAGAGCATCAAACTAGAGCATCACACTAGAGCATCACACAAGAGCATCACACTAGAGCATCACACTAGAGCATCACACAAGAGCATCACACTAGAGCATCACACTAGAGCATCACACTAGAGCATCACACTAGAGCATCACACTAGAGCATCACACTAGAGCATCACACTAGAGCATCACACAAAGAGCATCACACAGAGCATCAAACTAGAGCATCACACTAGAGCATCACACAAGAGCATCACACTAGAGCATCACACTAGAGCATCACACTAGAGCATCACACTAAAGCATCACACTAGAGCATCACACTAGAGCATCACACTAGAGCATCACACGAGAACATCACACTAGAGCATCACACTAGAGCATCACACAAGAGCATCACACTAGAGCATCACACTAGAGCATCACACTAGAGCATCACACTAGAGCATCACACAAGCATCACACTAGAGCATCACACAGAAGCATCACACTAGAGCATCACACTAGAGAGCATCACACTAGAGCATCACACTAGAGCATCACACTAGAGAAATCACACGAGAACCATCACACTAGAGCATCACACTAGAGCATCACACTAGATCATCACACTAGAGTATCACACAAGAGCATCACACTAGAGCATCACACTAGAGCATCACACTAGAGCATCACACTAGAGCATCACACTAAAGCATCACACTAGAGCATCACACGAGAACATCACACTAGAGCATCACAAGAGAACATCACACTAGAGCATCACACGAGAACATCACACTAGAGCATCACACAAGAGCATCACACTAGAGCATCACACTAGAGCACCACACTAGAGCATCACACTAGAGCATCACACAAGAGCATCACACTAGAGCATCACACTAGAGCATCACACAAGAGCATCACACTAGAGCATCACACTAGAGTATCACACTAGAGCATCACACAAGAGCATCACACTAGAGCATCGCACAAGAGCATCACACTAGAGCATCACACTTGAGCATCACACAGGAGCATCACACTAGAGCATCACACTAGAGCATCACACTAGACATCACTCAAGAGCATCACACTAGAGCATAAACACTAGAGCATCACACTAGGCATCACACTAGAGCATCACACTAGAGCATCACACGGGAGCATCACACTAGAGCATAAACAACGAGAAAAACATCACACTAGAGCATCACACTAGAGCATCACACAAGAGCATCACACTAGAGTATCACACTAGAGCATCACACTAGAGCATCACACTAGAGCATACACAAGAGCATCACACTAGAGCATCCACAGAGAACATCACACTAGAGCATCACACGAGAACATCACAACTAGAGCATCACATAAAAGCATCCACAAGGGGCATCACACGAGAACATCACATAGAGCATCACACAAGAGCATCACACTAGAGCATCACACTAGACCACCACACTAGGTGCATCACCCTAGAGCATCACACTAGAGCATCACACTAGAGCATCACACTAGAGCATCACACGAGAACATCACACTAGAGCATCACACTAGAGCATAACACAAGAGCATCACACTAGAGCATCACACTAGAGCATCACACAAGAGCATCACACAGGAGCATCAAACTAGAGCATCACACTAGAGCATCACACAAGAGCATCACACTAGAGCATCACACTAGAGCATCACACAAGAGCATCACACTAGAGCATCACACTAGAGTATCACACTAGGAGCATCACACTAGAGCATAACACAAGAGCATCACACTAGAGCATCACACTAGAGCATCACACAAGAGCATCACACAGGAGCATCAAACTAGAGCATCACACTAGAGCATCACACAAGAGCATCACACTAGAGCATCACACTAGAGCATCACACTAGAGCATCACACTAAAGCATCACACTAGAGCATCACACTAGAGCATCACACTAGAGCATCACACGAGAACATCACACTAGAGCATCACACTAGAGCATCACACGAGAATATCACACTAGAGCATCACACTAGAGCATCACACTAGAGCATCACACTAGAGCATCACACAAGAGCATCACACTAGAGCATCACACTAGAGCATCACACGAGAGCATCACACTAGAGCATCACACTAGAGCATCACACTAGAGCATCACACTAGAGCATCACCCCGAGAACATCACATAGAGCATCACACTAGAGCATCACACTAGACATCACACTAGAGCATCACACTAAGGCATCACACTAGAGCATCACCCCTAGAGCATCACACAACTTGAGCATCACACAGAGCATCACACTAAAGATCACACTAGAGCATCACACTGAGAACATCCACATAGAGCATCCACAAGAGAATCACACTAGAGCATCACACGAGAACATCACACTAGAGCATCACACAAGAGCATCACACTAGAGCATCACACTAGAGCACCACACTAGAGCATCACACTAGAGCATCACACAAGAGCATCACACTAGAGCATCACACTAGAGCATCACACAAGAGCATCACACTAGAGCATCACACTAGAGTATCACACTAGAGCATCACACAAGAGCATCACACTAGAGCATCGCACAAGAGCATCACACTAGAGCATCACACTTGAGCATCACACAGGAGCATCACACTAGAGCATCACACTAGAGCATCACACTAGAGCATCACTCAAGAGCATCACACTAGAGCATCACACTAGAGCACCACACTAGGTGCATCACACTAGAGCATCACACTAGAGCATCACACTAGAGCATCACACTAGAGCATCACACGAGAACATCACACTAGAGCATCACACTAGAGCATAACACAAGAGCATCACGCTAGAGTATCACACTAGAGCATCACACTAGAGCATCACACTAGAGCATCACACGAGAACATCACACTAGAGCATCACACGAGAACATCACACTAGAGCATCACAAGAGAACATCACACTAGAGCATCACACTAGAACATCACACTAGAGCATCACACTAGAGCATCACACTAGAGCATCACACGAGAACATCACACTAGAGCATCACACGAGAACATCACACTAGAGCATCACACTGAGAACACATAACATCACAGAGCATCACACAGAGCATCACACAAGAGCATGACACTAGAGCATCACACTAGAGCATCACACTAGAGCATCACACAAGAGCATCACACAGGAGCATCAAACTAGAGCATCACACTAGAGCATCACACAAGAGCATCACACTAGAGAATCACACTAGAGCATCACACAAGAGCATCACACTAGAGCATCACACTAGAGTATCACGTTAGAGCATCACACAAGAGCATCACACTAGAGCATCGCACAAGAGCATCACACTAGAGCATCACACTTGAGCATCACACAGGAGCATCACACTAGTGCATCACACTAGAGCATCACACTAGAGCATCACTCAAGAGCATCACACTAGAGCATCACTCTAGAGCATCAAACTAGAGCATCACACTAGAGCATCACGTTAGCGCATTACACTAGAGCATCACACTAGAGCTTCACACTAGAGCATCACACTAGAGCATCACACTAGAGCATCACACTAGAGCATCACACTAGAGCATCACACGAGAACATCACACTAGAGCATCGCACTAGAGCATAACACAAGAGCATCACACTAGAGCATCACACTAGAGCATCACACTAGAGCATCACACGAGAACATCACACTAGAGATCACACTAGAGCATCACACTGGGAGCATCACACAGAAACATCACACTAGAGCATCACACAAGAGCATCACACAAGAGCATCACACTAGAGCATCACTCTAGAGCATCAAACTAGAGCATCACACTAGAGCATCACATTAGCGCATTACACTAGAGCATCACACTAGAGCTTCACACTATAGCATCACACTAGAGCATCACACTAGAGCATCGCACTAGAGCATCACACTAGAGCATCACACGAGAACATCACACTAGAGCATCGCACTAGAGCATAACACAAGAGCATCACACTAGAGCATCACACTAGAGCATCACACTAGATCATCACACTGAGACATCCCCAAAACTAAAAGAGCATCGCACTAGAGCATAACACAAGAGCATCACACTAGAGCATCACACTAGAGCATCACACTAGAGCATCACACTAGAGCATCACACGAGAACATCACACTAGAGCATCACACTAGAGCATAACACAAGAGCATCACACTAGAGATCACACTAGAGCATCACACTAGAGCATCACACGAGATCACACAAGTACACTTGAGCATCACACAAGAGCATAACACAAGAGCATCACACTAGAGCATCACATTAGAGCATCACACTAGAGCATCACACTAGAGCATCACACGAGAACATCCCACTAGAGTATCACACGAGAAGGATCACATCACACTAGAGAAACACACCAAAACATCACACTAGAGAATCACACTAGAGCATCACACAAGAGAATCACACAGGAGCATCACACTAGAGCATCACACTAGAGCATCACACAAGAGCATCACACTAGAGCATCACACTAGAGCATCACACTAGAGCATCACACTAGAGCATCACACTAGAGCATCACACAAGAGCATCACACAGGAGCATCACACTAGAGCATCACACTAGAGCATCACACAAGAGCATCACACTAGACCATCACACTAGAGCATCACACTAGAGCATCACACTAGAGCATCATACTAGAGCATCACACAAGAGCATCACACTAGAGCATCACACAAGAGCATCACACTAGAGCATCACACTAGAGCATCACACAGGAGCATCACACAAGAGCATCACACTAGGGCATCACACTAGAGCATCACACTAGAGCATCACACTAGAGCATCGCTCTAGAGCATCACACTAGAGCATCACACTAGAGCATCACACTAGAACATCACATTAGCGCATCACACTAGAGCATCACACTAGAGCTTCACACTAGAGAATCACACTAGAGCATCACACTAGAGCATCACTCTAGAGCATCACACTAGAGCATCACACGAGAACATCACACTACAGCATAACACTTGAGCATCAAACAAGAGCATCACACTAGAGCATCACACTAGAGCATCACACTAGAGCATCACACGAGAACATCACACTAGAGCATCACACGAGAACATCACACTAGAGCATCACACGAGAACATCACACTAGAGCATCACACAAGAGCATCACACAAGAGCATCACACTAGGGCATCACACTAGAGCGTCACACAAGAGCATCACACTAGAGCATCACACTAGAGCATCACACTAGAGCATCACACGATAACATCACACTAGAGCATCATACTAGAGCATAACACAAGAGCATCACACTAGAGCATCACACTAGAGCATCACACTAGAGCATCACACTAGAGCATCACACGAGAACATCACACTAGAGCATCACACGAGAACATCACACTAGAGCATCACACTAGAGCATCACACAAGAGCATCACAAAGGAGCATCACACTTGAGCATCACACTAGAGCATCACACAAGAGCATCACACTAGAGCATCACACTAGAGCATCACACAAGAGCATCACACTAGAGCATCGCACAAGAGTATCACACTGGAGCATCACACTAGAGCATCACACAGGAGCATCACACTAGAGCATCACACTAGAGCATCACACTAGAGCATCACACTAGAGCATCACACTAGAGCATCACACTAGAGCATCACACAAGAGCATCACACTAGAGCATCACACAAGAGCATCACGCTAGAGCCTCACACTAGAGCATCACACTAGAGCATCACACGAGAACATCACACTAGAGCATCACACTAGAGCATCACACAAGAGCATCACACTAGAGCATCACACTAGAGCATCACAAAAGAGCATCACACGAGAACATCACACTAGAGCATCACACGAGAACATCACACTAGAGCATCACACGAGAACATCACACTAGAGCATCACACAAGAGCATCACACAAGAGCATCACACTAGAGCATCACACTAGAGCATCACACTAGAGCATCACACTAGAGCATCACACTAGGGCATCACACTAGAGCATCACACAAGAGCATCACACTAGAGCATCACACTAGAGCATCACACTAGAGCATCACACGAGAACATCACACTTGAGCATCACACGAGAACATCACACTACAGAATTACACGAGAACATCACACTAGAGCATCACACAAGAGCATCACAAAAGAGCATCACACTAGAGCATCACACTAGAGCATCACACTAGAGCATCACACTAGTGCATCACACGAGAACATCACACTAGAGCATCACACTAGAGCATAACACAAGAGCATCACACTGGAGCATCACACTAGAGCATCACACGAGAACATCACACTACAGCATCACACGAGAACATCACACTAGAGCAACACACTAGAGCATCACACAAGAGCATCACACAGGAGCATCACACTAGAGCATCACACTAGAGTATCACACAAGAGCATCACACTAGAGCATCACACTAGAGCATCACACTAGAGAATCACACGAGAACATCACACTAGAGCATCACACTAGAACATCACACAAGAGCATCACACTAGAGCATCACACTAGAGCATCACACTAGAGCATCACACTAGAGCATCACACTAGAGCATCACACTAGAGAATCACACGAGAACATCACACTAGAGCATCACACTAGAACATCACACAAGAGCATCATCACAACTAGAGCATCACACTAGAGCATCACACTAGAGCATCACACGAGAACATCACACTAGAGCATCACACGAGAACATCACACTAGAGCATCACAAGAGAACATCACACTAGAGCATCACACGAGAACATCACACTAGAGCATCACACAAGAGCATCACACTAGAGCATCACACTAGACCACCACACTAGGTGCATCACACTAGAGCATCACACAGAGCATCACACTAGAGCATCACACTAGAGCATCACACGAGAACATCACACGAGAGCATCACACTAGAGCATAACACAAGAGCATCACACAAGAGCATCACACTAGAGCATCACACTAGAGCATCACACAAGAGCATCACACAGGAGCATCACACTAGAGCATCACACTAGAGCATCACACAAGAGCATCACACTAGAGCATCACACTAGAGTATCACACTAGAGCATCACACAAGAGCATCACACTAGAGCATCGCACAAGAGCATCACACTAGAGCATCACACTTGAGCATCACACAGGAGCATCACACTAGAGCATCACACTAGAGCATCACACTAGAGCATCACTCAAGAGCATCACACTAGAGCATCACACTAGAGCACCACACTAGGTGCATCACACTAGAGCATCACACTAGAGCATCACACTAGAGCATCACACTAGAACATCACACTAGAGCATCACACTAGAGCATAACACAAGAGCATCAGACTAGAGCATCACACTAGAGCATCACACTAGAGCATCACACTAGAGCATTTACACGAGAACATCACACTAGAGCATCACACGAGAACATCACACTTGAGCATCACACGAGAACATCACAATAGAGCATCACACGAGAACATCACACTAGAGCATCACACAAGAGCATCACACAAGAGCATCACACTAGAGCATAACACTAAAGCATCACACTAGAGCATCACACTAGAGCATCACACTAGAGCATCACACGAGAACATCACACTAGAGCATCACACTAGAGCATAACACAAGAGCATCACACTAGAGCATCACTCTAGAGCATCACACTAGAGCATCACACGAGAACATCACACTAGAGCATCACACTAGAGCATAACACAAGAGCATCACACTAGAGCATCACATTAGAGCATCACACTAGAGCATCACACTAGAGCATCACACGAGAACATCACACTAGAGCATCACACGAGAACATCACACTAGAGCATCACACTAGAGCATCACACAAGAGCATTACACAGGAGCATCACACTAGAGCATCACACTAGAGCGTCACACAAGAGCATCACACTAGAGCATCACATTAGAGCATCACACTAGAGCATCACACTAGAGCATCACACTAGAACATCACACAAGAGCATCACACTAGAGCATCGCACAAGAGCATCACGCTAGAGCATCACACTAGAGCATCACACAAGAGCATCACACAAGAGCATCACACTAGAGCATCACACTAGAGCATCACACTAGAGCATCACACTAGAGCATCACCCTAGACCATCACACTAGAGCATCACACTAGAGCATCACATTAGCGCATCACACTAGAGCATCACACTAGAGCTTCACACTAGAGCATCACACTAGAGCATCACACTAGAGCATCACACTAGAGCATCACACTAGAGCATCACACGAGAACATCACACTAGAGCATAACACTAGAGCATTACACAAGTGCATCACACTAGAGCATCACACTAGAGCATCACACTTGAGCATCACACGAGAACATCACACTAGAGCATCACACAAGAGCATCACACTAGAGCATCACACTAGAGCATCACACTAGGGCATCACACTAGAGCATCACACAAGAGCATCACACTAGAGCATCACACTAGAGCATCACACAGAACATCACACTTGAGCATCACACGAGAACATCACACTAGAGCATCACACAAGAGCATCACACTAGAGCATCACACAAGAGCATCACACTAGAGGATCACACTAGAGCATCACACTTGGGCATCACACTAGAGCATCACACAAGAGCATCACACTAGAGCATCACACTAGAGCATCACACTAGAGCATCACACGAGAACATCACACTTGAGCATCACACGAGAACATCACACTAGAGCATCACACGAGAACATCACACTAGAGCATCACACAAGAGCATCACTAAAGAGCATCACACTAGAGCATCACACTAGAGCATCACACGAGAATATCACACTAGAGCATCACACTAGAGCATATTACAAGAGCATCACACTAGAGCATCACACTAGAGCATCACACTAGAGCATCACACTAGAGCATCACACGAGAACATCACACTAGAGCATCACACGAAGAAACCTCACAACTAAAAGCATCACACTAGAGCATCACACAAGAGCATCACACAGGAGCATCACATTAGAGCATCACACTAGAGCATCACACAAGAGCATCACACTAGAGCATCACACTAGAGCATCACACAAGAGCATCACACTAGAGCATCACACTAGAGCATCACACTAGAGCATCAATCAAGAGCATCACACTATAGCATCGCACAAGAGTATCACACTAGAGCATCACACTAGAGCATCACACAGGAGCATCACACTAGAGCATCACACTAGAGCATCACACTAGAGCATCACACTAGAGCATCACACTAGAGCATCACACTAGAGCATCACACAAGAGCATCACACTAGAGCATCACACAAGAGCACCACACTAGAGCCTCACACTAGAGCATCACACTAGAGCATCACACTAGAGCATCACACGAGAACATCACACTAGAGCATCACACGAGAACATCACACTAGAGCATCACACGAGAACATCACACTAGAGCATCACACTAGAGCATCACTCAAGAGCATCACACTAGAGCATCACACTAGAGCATCACACTAGAGCATCACACTAGAGCATCACACTAGGGCATCACACTAGAGCATCACACAAGAGCATCACACTAGAGCATCACACTAGAGCATCACACTAGAGCATCACACGAGAGCATCACACTTGAGCATCACACGAGAACATCACACTAGAGCATCACACGAGAACATCACACAAGGGCATCACACAAGAGCATCACAAAAGAACATCACACTAGAGCATCACACTAGAGCATAACACAAGAGCATCACACTAGAGCATCACACTAGAGCATCACACTAGAGCATCACACTAGAGCATCACACGAGAACATCACACTAGAGCATCACACGAGAACATCACACTAGAGCATCACACTAGAACATCACGCAAGAGCATCACACAGGAGCATCACACTAGAGCATCACACTAGAGCATCACACAAGAGCATCACACTAGAGCATCACACTAGAGCATCACACAAGAGCATCACACAAGAGCATCACACTAGAGCATCACACTAGAGCATCACACAAGAGCATCACACTAGAGTATCGCACAAGAGTATCACACTAGAGCATCACACTAGAGCATCACACAGGAGCATCACACTAGAGCATCACACTAGAGCATCACACTAGAGCATCACACTAGAGCATCACACTAGAGCATCACACTAGAGCATCACACAAGAGCATCACACTAGAGCATCACACAAGAGCATCACACTAGAGCCTCACACTAGTGCATCACATTAGCACATCACACTAGAGCATCACACTAGAGCTTCACACTAGAGCATCATACTAGAGCATCACACTAGAGCATCACACTAGAGCATCACACTAGAGCATCACACTAGAGCATCACACTAGAGAATCACACGAGAACATCACACTAGAGCATCACACTAGAACATCACACAAGAGCATCACACTAGAGCATCACACTAGAGCATCACACTAGAGCATCACACGAGAACATCACACTTGAGCATCACACGAGAACATCACACTAGAGCATGACACGAGAATATCACACTAGAGCATCACACAAGAGCATCACACAAGAGCATCACACTAGAGCATCACACTAAAGCATCACTTTAGAGCTTCACACTAGAGCATCACACTAGAGCATCACACTAGAGCATCACACAAGAACTTCACACTAGAGTCACACTAGAGCAGCACACTAGAGCATCACACTAGAGCATCACACTAGAGCATCACAATCAAGCAGCATCGCACTAGAGCATCACACTAGAGCATCACACTAGAGCATCACACAAGAGCATCACACTAGAGCATCACACTAGAGCATCACACTAGAGCATCACACGAGAACATCACACTTGAGCATCACACGAGAACATCACACTAGAGCATGACACGAGAATATCACACTAGAGCATCACACAAGAGCATCACACAAGAGCATCACACTAGAGCATCACACTAGAGCATCACACTAGAGCTTCACACTAGAGCATCACACTAGAGCATCACACTAGAGCATCACACAAGAGCATCACACTAGAGCATCACACTAGAGCATCACACTAGAGCATCACACTAGAGCATCGATCACGACACTTCGGCTCTGATTTTTCTTATAAATATTGACATGACTCAGATGACGAGAGGAGTTAAAAAAAATTATGAGAAGGGAAAACTGGAAGAAGGGAAGAGAGAGAGAGAGAGAGAGAGAGAGAGAGAGAGAGAGAGAGAGAGAGAGAGAGAGAGAGAGAGAGAGAGAGAGAGAGAGAGAGAGCCAAATAGATGGGATCTGTTTGCGTTTATAATATGTAAGACTTGGAATATACGCTGGTGAGCTATATAAAAAAGGATATGTGAGAAATTCCTAATTTCTGGAAAAGTCTGGAGAGGCAGTGAAGGGACGAGGAAGGAAGAGAGAAGAACAGGAATTAGAATAATGGTAAGTTTAGAGAAAATGAATATATGATAAGGCGAATAATGAGAAAAGGATTTATTCAAATGAAGAAGTGAAGATAATGAGAAATAATTGGAGAAGCAAATCGTATAAAAAATAAGCAATATTCATAATAATACCACTGTTATGAAAATAGGTGAGAGAGAGAGAGAGAGAGAGAGAGAGGAGAGAGAGAGAGAGAGAGAGAGAGAGAGGAGAGAGAGAGAGAGAGAGAAGAGAGAGAGAGAGAGAGAGAGAGAAGAGAGAGAGAGAGAGAGAGAGAGAGAGAGATAGAGAGAGAGAGAGAAGAGAGAGAGAGAGAGAGAGAGAGAGAGAGAGAGAGAGAGAAAAGAGAGAGAGAGAGAGAGAGGTTACTCTGCTACTGATCTGTTGTTAAATCTCTCCACTAAGTGGCACCAGTCACTGGATGAATCCCAAGTCAGCTGTGTAGTAGCACTGGACATTGCTGGTTCTTTCCACTGAGTATGGCATCATACAGATTCTTACGTGTAGACTTGGTAGCGCGAATGAATGGTAAGGGTTCGGAGGCTACTTACTTTATTTGGGGCCTTCTACACAGGCAGTGTGTTATGGCGCTGGGCCAGGCCCATGATTGCGAGGGAGAGAGTAAGCTTCTTGTCTGCATGACGTCATCTGCCAGAGTGAGAATGAGGTAGCGTGGTGCGGGCTATGTCACTAGGCCTATGTCACTAGGTGTCAGAACCATAGTGCCGCAAAATATTAACCCAATTGCGCATACATCGCTCGACCACCTATCCATGGTCATCCTCGACCATGACTGACTTAAAAAACAAACTCGGTCTCTCTCAGGAACAGAGCACAGAACATGGAATAAAACATATATATATATATATATATATATATATATATATATATATATATATATATATATTATATATATATATATATATATATATATATATATATATATATATATACAAAACAACCACTCTGAGAGAATAGAGAAATTCCAAGCGCTTTCGTGACTACTCACATTATCAAGGAACTATGAAAGTAAAGCATCCAAGGAAGCTATATAAGGGGTCTGGCCAACACCTCACTATCAGATCCCTTATATAGCTTCCTTGGATGCTTTACTTTCATAGTTCCTTGATAATGTGAGTAGTCACGAAAGCGCTTGGAATTTCTCTATTCTTTCAGAGTGGTTGCTTTGCATATTCTGAAATCACCTGTTTACTGTGATCTTATTGCATATATATATATATATATATATATATATATATATATATATATATATATATATATATATATATATATATATATATATATATATATATATATATATATATATATATATATATATATATATATATATATATATATATGCAAAACAACCACTCTGAAAGAATAGAGAAATTCCAAGCGCTTTCGTGACTACTCACATTATCAAGGAACTGATCCTTGATAATGTGAGTAGTCACGAAAGCGCTTGGAATTTCTCTATTCTTTCAGAGTGGTTGTTTTGCATATTCTGAAATCACCTGTTTACTGTGATCTTATTGCATATATTTATATATATATATATATATATATATATATATATATATATATATATATATATATATATATATATATATATATATATATATATATATATATATATATTATATATATATATATGTGTGTGTGTGTGTGTGTGTGTGTGTGGACAAAAAAAATTCCTACATGGAGGGAAGAAAAAAAGGGGTGTGCTGAATATCGTGGTCCAAAGGAAGTGAGCCTTGGTGGGCGTTACTGCACACCTTCCTGCTTCTGGGCAGATACTGCAACTTCAGGAGACATTGCTGCAGCTGAGCTGTGACGTACAGGGTACGGTCTCATCTGGAATGGTGAAGCAGTCATGGTGGAATAGTCACTGCAGGGTTCACTCAACCTGGGGCAAAACATGCTGGTGCTCCTGAGTGAGGCATCGTCAGCACTCGGCAACTGGGCAGGACTTCTTCTGGTAAGAGACTCAGAAAGACATTTCTCTACTGGTACTGTCACTGGTGCTGTTACTGCCGACGAGAGTGGAGTGAGTCATAGCAGGGACGACTCAGCATACACCCCCAGACTGGGTCAACTCAAAACTGCACTCTGCCGGTCAGGAGGTGGAGTGATAGGAGTCTCAATGGGAAGTCGTAACAGGACAACTCAGGCATTGTGTCTACGAGCGGCGAGCATTAGAATTTTCTGTACACAAGAGCTCAATACTTTTAATCCTGCACCTTCTCTCGTCATGCACAGGTGAGAGAAAGCAGGCAGCAGGATCTTGGCATAGATCTGAAAAATGAAGTCTTTTAGGGGACTCTGTAGTTCCTTTATAACTTTGGCTGGCCAGCGGGTTTCTTCAATGTCCTTGAGCCAGACTCCAGCTGTTATGCTAAGAGTTCGCTCTAGTGAATCTTGGTGTCCATACTGTGTCGGGATAACTTCAGAAAAGTCATGTCCACCAGTGACTACAGTGTCTCTACACCTGTGTGTAATCATCTGTTTTCTTCAAATGCCCTGCAGCAAATCTACATCTGCTAAGCCTCCATCTCTTACCTTGGTTAATTTTGGCATCGGTACTCTCTTGGGTGAAACTTCACAAGAGTCACCTCCAGTGACCACCGTGTTTCACCACCGACATTAAGTTCCAAACCCCAAGTGATTCCTGAGCAACTTGCCATCAACATCGACATATTGGAAGACCATTTTCCCGATAGAAATACATATATACATATTAGCTTTATTTCACTAGTTATTTATATATTTTGTTTTTCAATATTTGCTTCAGATAGGACTAGGAGGGGTGTTAATGTTGCAGTTTTATAACTGTAGTGTAAAGCACCCTTCTGGCAAGACAGTGATGGAGTGAATGATGATGAAAGTTTTTCTTTTTCGGGCCACCCTGCCATGGTGGGAATCGGCCGATGTGTTAATAAAAGAAATATTTTCTGAGTTTAGCTTATTATAATGCAATTGTTTATCTTATTCCGATAGTATTAATTTTTCTGTTTCGTTTCTTGAGCAGGAACCGGTTCTTACAAATACTCCTTGAGGGTCTGAGACTGTCTTTACACCTTCACACTACTTCCCACATATTTTCTCTTCAATAGATAAAACCAAACAAATGGACGGAAAACAATTAGATCACAAATATTGACATTAGAAAAACGTCAGAAAATACCAGTAAATTACTAAAGAAATTTCTGGTGGTTATACCTGCATGTTCGCCAATCATTATGGATGTGTATAACTGCCACTCAGAATACTATCATAACTTGGACTTAATCAATTCCTTTGTTTTATGCAACTAAAGTGTTCTTGTTGGAAAGTAACAAGTATAAATAATGTTCGGATATTTTGCGACGTGATTTAACGTCCGGTAAAAGCTGAAGTGTAATATATCAGAGCCAAAGCAACAAAACACATTAAACTGTGAAGTATGTAACTCTGTTATACTTGAAGCAAAGATGACGGAGGTAAAAGACCTACCAGGAGAGTGGTAGTGTTGTTCACTCTTGATTTCTCCTTCACCCTCGGGATAGTAATAGTCGAGAAGTTGTTTAATTATTAATGACAGTTACTCGCTAACACATTACGGAGGGAGAGAAGCCAGCTTGTAGGATGATCGTTTCCTGGACCATAATTGTATCCTTCTCTTCACGGATCCTTCTCTACTGCCTGGGAACTTTGTCTTCTGTTCGTGAGTTAATGTTTCTGACTTAGGGTTTTTTCTCCTGTTGTGAGGATTCCCTTCTGAGCTATTACTTCTCTATTTGAGCCGCCTTCCATTCTTTTCTTGAGTTTTTCTTTGTGTGTGTGTGTGTGTGTTTGTGTGTGTGTGTGTGTGTGTGTGTGTGTGTGTGTGTGTGTGTGTGGTGTTTTTTATCTGAACTTATTTGAGTGTATGTGTGAATGTTTGAGTGCTTCTACTCTGAGTGGCTGTACTCTTAAGTCATTCACTAATTTTACACCCAGGTTTAGTTCAGGTGTATACTCTAATCATTCACTAGTATCAAAATAAAATCCTAAATATTGAAGCTAATAATGGCTTCTTCCATCGTTTGTTGATAATTTTGAATATGTATAAACTCCATGAAGTCGATAACATGTACTTCCTTCACATTCTTTATTTTCAATTTGACATAATTTCTTTTATGTTATTTACTGTCACTTGCCACCACCATAATTCTCCGACTCACTTGCACTTCACCATATTTGGAAAACTCTGGACAGTATCATACTTTGTACAAGTTTCCCACTGCCACCTATTTCACATACCAAGTCAAGACCACAGCTGTCTCTTTGTCTCTTTCATTCTGTCTGTCTGTCTGTCTGTCTGTCTGTCTGTCTGTCTGTCTGTCTGTCTGTCTGTCTGTCTGTCTGTCTGTCTGTCTGTCTGTCTGTCTCTCTCTCTCTCTCTCTCTCTCTCTTTCTCTCCGTTTCATCCCGCTGATACTCGTCCTTCATTATTCGTTTATCTTCGCAATTTGTTTCCTAGTTTAAGATGCCTTTTAGCTGTAGGTTCTCTGTAGCTGCTTTCATGTGCACTTCCATATTGTTCATCTTCCCTTGTGTACATTATAATTCCTATATCTCCCATACGTTACCTTCATAAAATTTCTCCTCCGATCTCTACCTGTGGTGCACTCGTCCTGTTCCACAGGGCTCTCTTGGTCTGCAACTAGTGCTGGCAACTGTTTTTAGTCACTGATGTTTATGTACCCTTGAGCTACTGTCACTCCATGTTGTAGTGACTCAGGTGCCTGGTATTTCCTACTGAGGGATCCTGAGTTATATCATGAGCGGCTGCTGATGTTGTGCCCTTGTCAGCTCTTTCTCCATTTGTCCTTGTTATTTTCGGCCATTTTCCAAGGACCTTCGAAAAGTGCTTCAGTCCATTTACAGTTCCAGTTGCCTTGTAGATTCTTTGTCATCCAATTCCTTATCACTTGTTCTTAATTGACTGGGAGTGTCGCTCCTTGAATCCTTTCACTTGCTTCTGTTGACGCCAACAACCAACTCAGTAAAGAAAGTCGGATCAGAATTCTACTGAAGGCCATTTCTCTCCCTGGCAGTTTTTCATTATCATTGATTTCTGAGTCAGCAGTGTTTTTCTAACTGTCATGCTTAAATGAACTTCATAGAAATCGTTGAGGCTTCAGTAATTTGATATTATATGGGTATAGAAAAACCCTTTGGAAAAAGTAATCTTACAAAGTTTTAAAATCTCCATAATTTTTCCTGAAAATAAAAAAATGAGATAATGCTAACGAAAAATAGTAATTAAAAAGTTAAATAAAACACGAAAATATGTTTTAATATCTTTATTATTCATTTGCAAAATAAAAAATAAAAGCAATTTCATTAATCAAGATTTTACATTTTACAAAATAAATAACTTTTTAGATGAATTCTTTCCAAAAAACATTATGTGAACATAAGACAATGGATATTTGACATAAATCTGATGATGTATTACAACACACATAATCTTCTTCCTGATCTTCCTAGTATGGATGACGATGAAGTAATTGACTGTTACTGTTCATGCACAGATTCACCCTGCAAACTGCACAGTCAGTATTTGTCCTGTCACTGTTACCTCTCTGCTGCAAGTTAACTTGTTACCGTGAACTGGCCACTGTATTAATGTGTTTGTACCTCACACTGTCATCAAGCACGTTGATGCTGCATTAGAGTTAGCATTCCTGTGACTCCAAAAGACCTCATATCACGTAAATATTTAAAGAAAATTCAATGGCATCTAAGAAAAGTCGCATGTACCAACGTTCGGATTTAACTGGCTTTTTTTTTTTATATAAACGCAATTGCATATCATTTTTATCAGTGATTCCCATATGATCATTATAAGTTTTGATTATAAAGAAAATTAAACTCTGGTGTCCTTTGAGTATATCGTTGTCATAAGTTAAACCCCTTGGCTGTCCTTAAGTAAAGTAACAACTATATAGTCCTACCATTACACAGTAAGGATACCGTCACTATAATTGTAATCCACAGAAACCCCTTTTCACTTTCTTGCTCTCCATTTTCTTGATACTCTGTTGATCTGGGTTTCCGATCCTGTAATCATTGGCAGCACCTGAGTATCTGCTCTTCAGGAACTTCACCAAAGGGAGTCTGGTGAAGACGTCTTCAGCAAAGATTTCTGTTGTACATATGTGGTTTATTGTCTTAGTGAGGACAACATAATCATTGTGCTCTGGGTCAGATCATTCTCTTCCTGAGCGAGCTCAGCAGGATGATGATCAAGGGTAGATGGCCCTGAGACATCAGTATGTCATGTAGCATACCATTATCACTGGCACGACAAGTTTGAAACCCCATTTATCAGTCTTGGTCTAGATATTTAGTTGAGGTTTCGTGTTTTCTTGCCCTTGTACGAGACCAGAGACTACCTTGGTGTTCCTAGAATCTTTAGACAAGTTCCCATGAGCCTGACCCTAGAGAACCTGTCCTCTATAATCTATGTCTTCTCATTCAGAAGCAGCGCTCACCGCAGCATCGTGGCCATCTTAGGAACTATACTCATATACAGCAACAATCCAAACAAACTTACCATTTCCTCATAATTGGTTTTGAATATTATGTTGATGTCCTTCTCTTGCTCATATAAACAAGTTGGAAATATATTGTTTACAATCATTTGTTTAGCAAATATTTTAAGAAATTACTCCACTAGAGACAAAATAACTTCTAGTTCCTGATATTTGAACTCAGGTGAAGCAAGGTTTGATGTATGTACCTTTCCCCATGAGCACTCACGTTGGCTGACATATTATGCGCTACTTCCTCAACAATTTCTTCTCTTTTTATGTTGTAAATCTTTTTTTTAAGTCTGTTCTTCTGGATGAGTCTTCCATTCATCTTCACTTAATGAGGATGAAGCAACGCAGGAGCAAATTCATCTTCAGTTTCCGCCTCATTTAAATCATTTTCACTATCCATGTCAGGGTCGTCAACAACATGTCAGGGTCGTCAACAACATGTCAGGGTCGTCAACAACATGTCAGGGTCGTCAACAACATGTCAGGGTCGTCAACAACATGTCAGAGTCGTCAACAACATGTCAGAGTCGTCAACAACATGTCAGGGTCGTCAACAACATGTCAGGGTCGTCAACAACGTGTCAGGGTCGTCAACAATATGTCAGGGTCGTCAACAACATGTCAGGGTCGTCAACAACATGTCAGGGTCGTCAACAACGTGTCAGGGTCGTCAACAACGTGTCAGGGTCGTCAACAACGTGTCAGGGTCGTCAATAACGTGTCAGGGTCGTCAACAACGTATCAGGGTCGTCAACAATATGTCAGGGTCGTCAACAACGTGTCAGGGTCGTCAACAACGTGTCAGGGTCGTCAACAACGTGTCAGGGTCGTCAATAACGTGTCAGGGTCGTCAACAATATGTCAGGGTCGTCAACAACATGTCAGGGTCGTCAACAACGTGTCAGGGTCGTCAACAACGTTGTCTGGGTCGTCAACAACGTGTCAGGGTCGTCAATAACGTGTCAGGGTTCGTCAACAACGTGTCAGGGTCGTAAACAATATGTCAGGGTCGTCAACAACATGTCAGGGTCGTCAACAACGTGTCAGGGTCGTCAACAATATGTCAGGGTCGTCAACAACATGTCAGGGTCGTCAACAACATGTCAGGGTCGTCAACAACGTGTCAGGGTCGTCAACAACGTGTCAGGGTCGTCAATAACGTGTCAGGGTCGTCAACAACGTGTCAGGGTCGTCAACAATATGTCAGGGTCGTCAACAACATGTCAGGGTCGTCAACAACGTGTCAGGGTCGTCAACAATATGTCAGGGTCGTCAACAACATGTCAGGGTCGTCAACAACATGTCAGGGTCGTCAACAACATGTCAGAGTCGTCAACAATATGTCAGAGTCGTCAACAACATGTCAGGGTCGTCAACAACATGTCAGGGTCGTCAACAACGTGTCAGGGTCGTCAACAATATGTCAGGGTCGTCAACAACATGTCAGGGTCGTCAACAACGTGTCAGGGTCGTCAACAACATGTTAGGGTCGTCAACAACATGTCAAGGTCGTCAACAATATGTCAAGGTCGTCAACAACATGTCAGGGTCGTCAACAACATGTCAGGGTCGTCAACAACATGTCAGGGTAGTCGACAACATGTCAGGGTCGTCAACAGCGTATCAGGGTCGTCAGCAACGTATCAGGGTCGTCAACAACATGTCAGGGCCGTCAACAACATGTCAAGGTCGTCAAGAACATGTCAGGGTCGTCAAGAACATGTCAGGGTCGTCAAGAACATGTCAGGGCCGTCAACAACATGTCAAGATTGTCAACAACATGTCAGGGGCGTCAACAACATGTCAGGGTCATCAACAACATGTCAGGGTCGTCAACAACGTGTCAGGGTCGTCAACAACATGTCAGAGTCGTCAACAACGTATCAGGGTCGTCAACAACATGTGAGGATCGTCAGCAACATGTCAGGGTCGTCAACAGCGTATCAGGGTCGTCAACAACATGTCAAGGTCGCCATCAACATGTCAGGGTCATCAACAACGTATCAGGGTCGTCAACAATGTATCATGGTCGTCAACAACATGTCAGGGTCGTCAACAACATGTCAGGGTCATCAACAACTTATCAGGGTCGTCAACAACGTATCAGGGTCGTCAACAACATGTCAAGGTCGTCAACAACATGTCAGGGTCGTCAACAACATGTTAGGGTCGTCTACAACGTATCAGGGTCGTCAACAACGTATCAGGGTCGTCAACAACATGTCAGGGTCATCAGCAACATGTCAGGGTCGTCAAAAACGCATCAGGGTCGTCAACAACGTATCAGGGTCGTCAACAACATGTCAGGGTCGTCAACAACATGTCAGGGTCGTCAACAACGTATCAGGGTCGTCAACAACATGTTAGGGTCGTCAACAACATGTCAGGGTCGTCAACAACGTATCAGTGTCGTCAACAACGTATCAGGGTCGTCAACAACGTATCAGGGTCGTCAACAACATGTCAAGATCGTCAACAACATGTCAGGGTCGTCAGCAGCATGTCAGGGTCGTCATCAACGTATCAAGGTCGTCAACAACATGTTAGGGTCGTCAACAACATGTCAAGATCGTCAACAACATGTCAGGGTCGTCAGCAGCATGTCAGGGTCGTCAACAACGTATCAGGGTCGTCAACAACATGTTAGGGTCGTCAACAACATGTCAAGGTCATCAACAACATGTCAGGGTCGTCAACAACGTATCAGGGTCGTCAACAACATGTTAGGGTCGTCAACAACATGTCAAGGTCATCAACAACATGTCAGGGTCGTCAACAACGTATCAGGGTCGTCAACATCATAGTTGGTCTTATTCTGGCCTTGTGATCGGTAAAATAGTCACAGGTGACCTTCAATAACCAGAGAAAGTAAAATGAACATCTGAAAAGAACAATGTTAAGGACTTGTAATAAACTAAATTAAATTTAATTTTCGCTAACCAGTGGCTTCTTCAGTCTAATACAGAGGAGAACGGTGGAAGATGATAATATAGAAATAGTCAGTCCCTCAGCCTGGAGTCGATGTGTTCAGTCCAACGAGGCTGAAGGACTGATCCCCATTAACTCCTCGTCTTCCACTATTCTTCTCTCTGTATTGGACTGAAGAAAACCAGTATTTGGGGAAACTTTACAGAATAAAGAAAATCAGATATGGCACAAGTCTCTCATTTATCAACTTTATGAACATTTGCCGTGAATAAATTATTGCCATTGACGGTGCAGGTAGAAGCTTTAAACATGACAAAGTTCAAGACGAAATGTTATAGAACACACCAGCTAACACTTTCGTGCATAACATGGTCCGAGACAACACAAGACGAAGCTCAAACTCCTACTTCGTGACATGGTCCCATGTGACACCTTTGGGAATAACTTGCTCTGAGACGAAGTGTCTAACGTGCGAGGAGTCACTATTGTCAGTCCCTTTTTGTTCCCGTTAGTTCACATCTTTTACATTGGCTTGTTATATTGGGTTTAATCACTTCATTTGTATATCAAACTATTGTTCAGTTTAGCAATGCAAATGATGAAAAGTGGGAAATTCAACTGACAAGAAGCTGCCAGGACAAGCATTTAGTTGTAAGTGTTCACACTCTGATGAATTAGACCCATCGAAATCTTTATTGAGGAAACGTTTCGCCACGCAATGGCTTCATCAGTCCTAAACAAAGATGAATGATCAAGATCAGAAGGAGTTTTAGGCAATCATTCTCTCGGGCTGCTTCACCTCACCTGTAGACAGGTGAGGTGACGTAGTAGTAGGCGATATCACAGTGGAAAAATCCAAATGTAGAAGTACGTCATGCGTATAGTTTAGGCAAGTGAAGAATTCCTTGTATCAAGATCCCAGTATGTTGCTGTGTCTGATAGGAATGTAGATAAATGGTCAACTTGTTGGTTCTCTGAATCATTTATCTACATGTTTACTCTCTGTTTTCTTAGCCAATGGTATGTAAGAGAATACGGCCGTCTTATTAGTATCATATCTATTACCGGGCTTAAGCTCTGCGTCACAAGATTCCACTTTTCAGTCATGCTTTCAGAGCCCACTATAGTGGGCTTTGCCCGATTAAGGGAGTTTGGCTTGTATCCTAATAGTCACAGTCTTGGTTCGTCTGACACTGGATAGCAAAACTCCTGAGCTGCTGTAGTTTCTTCATTTGTTTCTGCTCCATAATCGGCTGTGAACGTACAAAGTATTACTCATTGTTCTCTTCCATTTCCTCACACCTACGTTCATTCGCTTCTAACTTTAAGACTGCAGAGAGGTAATTAATCGCCGAGTCCACTGGGCTCTATCTTCTCCTTTCTTCTGTTTTTTTCTCAACTGCTTCCAGCCTAACTTTTGCTTCTACAACGTGTCTACTGACCTCTTGCCCAGCAATTAGGTATGATATACATCCACTCATTGGTCATATCCAAAAATAATAATGCCTTTAACTACCTCACTTCATTGGACGGCAGAACATTGTCTTTCATATTCCTGTGTATGAGTCGAATTCGTCCAGAGAAAAGTAGACCAAATCTTCATCATGGCTGAAGGACGGATTATCTCACCTTCGACACCTTCATGGCGGAGACTCTAAATAACTTTTTCTACTTTCCCCAAATAACAGGCTCTAAATGGAATTAATAATGCCACCGGTTGGCGAAAATCACCAAAATAATGATACCCATGTGTTGCACATGTGTCTAATTCTATACCATTCGGAAATAGTGTACCATTATCACTAATATCAAGAGTAAAAGGAACGGATATTGGGTTGGCAGAAAGTTACTGTATGATCAGTGGATGGATAACAAGTGTATAAAAATACACTAGGTTACTTAGATAATTAGCCGCCTAGAAGAAGTTCAGGCAGTACCCCGAGGTCGAGGCCACTCAGTGCTGATGTTAGTGAGGGCTCTGCAGTACCCCGGGGTGGAGGTCACCCAGTGCTGATGTTAGTGAGGGTTCTTCAGTACCCCGAGGTCGAGGCCACCCAGTGCTCACGTGAGTGAGGGTTCTTCAGTACCCCGAGGTCGAGGCCACCCAGTGCTCATGTGAGTGAGGGTTCTTCAGTACCCCGAGGTCGAGGCCACCCAGTGCTCATGTGAGTGAGGGTTCTTCAGTACCCCGAGGTCGAGGCCACCCAGTGCTCATGTGAGTGAGGGTTCTTCAGTACCCCGAGGTCGAGGTCACCCAGTGCTCATGTGAGTGAGGGTTCTTCAGTACCCCGGGGTCGAGGTCACTCAGTGCTCAAGTGAGTGAGGGTTCTTCAGTACCCCGGGGTTGAGGTCACCCAGTGCTCATGTGAGTGAGGGTTCTTCAGTACCCCGGGGTCGAGGTCACCCAGTACTCATGTTAGTGAGGGCTCCGCAGCACCTCGGGGTCGAGGTCACCCAGTGCTGATGTTAGTGAGGGCTCTGCAGTACCCCGGGGTCGAGGTCACCCAGTGCTGATGTTAGTGAGGGTTCTGCAGTACCCCGGGGTCGAGGTCACCCATTGGTGATGTTAATGAGGGCTCTGCAGTACCCCGGGGTCGAGGTCACCCAGTGGTGATGTTAGTGAGGGCTCTGCAGTACCCCGGGGTCGAGGTCACCCAGTGCTGATGTTAGTGAGGGTTCTGCAGTACCCCGGGGTCGAGGTCACCCAGTGCTGATGTTAGTGAGGGTTCTGCAGTACCCCGGGGTCGAGGTCACCCAGTGCTGATGTTAGTGAGTGTTCTTCAGTACCCCGGGGTCGAGGTCACCCAGTGCTCAAGTGAGTGAGGGTTCTTCAGTACCCCGGGGTCGAGGTCACCCAGTACTCATGTGAGTGAGGGTTCTTCAGTACCCCGGGGTTGAGGTCACCCAGTGCTCATGTGAGTGATTGTTCTTCAGTGCCCGGGGTCGAGGTCACCCAGTGCTCAAGTGAGTGAGGGTTCTTCAGTACCCCGGGGTCGAGGTCACCCAGTACTCATGTGAGTGAGGGCTCCGCAGCACCTCGGGGTCGAGGTCACCCAGTGCTGATGTTAGTGAGGGCTCTGCAGTACCCCGGGGTCGAGGTCACCCAGTGCTGATGTTAGTGAGGGTTCTGCCGTTCCCCTGGGTCGAGGTCACCCAGTGCTGATGTTAGTGAGGGTTCTGCGGTACCCCGGGGTCGAGGTCACCCAATGGTGATGTTAATGAGGGCTCTGCAGTACCCCAGGGTCGAGGTCACCCAGTGGTGATGTTAGTGAGGGCTCTGCAGTACCCCGGGGTCGCGGTCACCCAGTGCTGATGTTAGTGAGGGTTCTGCAGTACCCCGGGGTCGAGGTCACCCAGTGCTGATGTTAGTGAGGGTTCTGCAGTACCCCGGGGTCGAGGCCACCCAGTGCTCATGTGAGTGAGGGTTCTTCAGTACCCCGAGGTCGAGGTCACCCAGTGCTCATGTGAGTGAGGGTTCTTCAGTACCCCGGGGTCGAGGTCACTCAGTGCTCAAGTGAGTGAGGGTTCTTCAGTACCCCGGGGTTGAGGTCACCCAGTGCTCATGTGAGTGAGGGTTCTTCAGTACCCCGGGGTCGAGGTCACCCAGTACTCATGTTAGTGAGGGCTCTGCAGCATCTCGGGGTCGAGGTCACCCAGTGCTGATGTTAGTGAGGGCTCTGCAGTACCCCGGGGTCGAGGTCACCCAGTGCTGATGTTAGTGAGCGTTCTGCAGTACCCCGGGGTCGAGGTCACCCATTGGTGATGTTAATGAGGGCTCTGCAGTACCCCGGGGTCGAGGTCACCCAGTGGTGATGTTAGTGAGGGCTCTGCAGTACCCCGGGGTCGAGGTCACCCAGTGCTGATGTTAGTGAGGGTTCTGCAGTACCCCGGGGTCGAGGTCACCCAGTGCTGATGTTAGTGAGGGTTCTGCAGTACCCCGGGGTCGAGGTCACCCAGTGCTGATGTTAGTGAGTGTTCTTCAGTACCCCGGGGTCGAGGTCACCCAGTGCTCAAGTGAGTGAGGGTTCTTCAGTACCCCGGGGTCGAGGTCACCCAGTACTCATGTGAGTGAGGGTTCTTCAGTACCCCGGGGTTGAGGTCACCCAGTGCTCATGTGAGTGAGGGTTCTTCAGTACCCCGGGGTTGAGGTCACCCAGTGCTCATGTGAGTGATTGTTCTTCAGTGCCCCGGGGTCGAGGTCACCCAGTGCTCAAGTGAGTGAGGGTTCTTCAGTACCCCGGGGTCGAGGTCACCCAGTACTCATGTGAGTGAGGGCTCCGCAGCACCTCGGGGTCGAGGTCACCCAGTGCTGATGTTAGTGAGGGCTCTGCAGTACCCCGGGGTCGAGGTCACCCAGTGCTGATGTTAGTGAGGGTTCTGCCGTTCCCCTGGGTCGAGGTCACCCAGTGCTGATGTTAGTGAGGGTTCTGCGGTACCCCGGGGTCGAGGTCACCCAATGGTGATGTTAATGAGGGCTCTGCAGTACCCCAGGGTCGAGGTCACCCAGTGGTGATGTTAGTGAGGGCTCTGCAGTACCCCGGGGTCGAGGTCACCCAGTGCTGATGTTAGTGAGGGTTCTGCAGTACCCCGGGGTCGAGGTCACCCAGTGCTGATGTTAGTGAGGGCTCTGCAGTACCCCGGGGTCGAGGTCACCCAGTGCTGATGTTAGTGAGGGCTCTGCAGTACCCCGGGGTCGAGGTCACCCAGTGCTGATGTTAGTGAGGGTTCTGCAGTACCCCGGGGTCGAGGTCACTCAATGGTGATGTTAATGAGGGCTCTGCAGTACCCCGGGGTCGAGGTCACCCAGTGGTGATGTTAGTGAGGGCTCTGCAGTACCCCGGGGACGAGGTCACCCAGTGCTGATGTTAGTGAGGGTTCTACAGTACCCCGGGGTGGAGGTCACCCAGTGCTGATGTTAGTGAGGGTTCTGCAGTACCCCGGGGTCGAGGTCACCCAGTGCTGAGGTTAGTGAGGGTTCTGCAGTACCCCGGGGTCGAGGTCACCCAGTGCTGATGTTAGTGAGGGTTCTGCAGTACCCCGGGGTGGAGGTCACCCAGTGCTGATGTTAGTGAGGGCTCTGCAGTACCCCGCGGTGGAGGTCACCCAGTGCTGATGTTAGTGAGGGCTCTGCAGTACCCCGGGGTGGAGGTCACCCAGTGCTGATGTTAGTGAGGGCTCTGCAGTACCCCGTGGTGGAGGTCACCCAGTGCTGATGTTAGTGAGGGTTCTGCAGTACCCCGGGGTGGAGGTCACCCAGTGCTGATGTTAGTGAGGGTTCTGCAGTACCCCGTGGTGGAGGTCACCCAGTGCTGATGTTAGTGAGGGCTCTGCAGTACCCCGGGGTGGAGGTCACCCAGTGCTGAGGTTAGTGAGGGCTCTGCAGTACCCCGTGGTGGAGGTCACCCAGTGCTGAGGTTAGTGAGGGCTCTGCAGTACCCCGTGGTGGAGGTCACCCAGTGCTGAGGTTAGTGAGGGCTCTGCAGTACCCCGTGGTGGAGGTCACCCAGTGCTGATGTTAGTGAGGGTTCTGCAGTACCCCGTGGTGGAGGTCACCCAGTGCTGATGTTAGTAAGGGTTCTGTAAGCTGCCTGTCTGATGCTTGCACAGTACTTGAACTCTAACATCTCTCAGATTCACTTCAATAACTTTCTAACTCACTAAGACGCCAACAACTCCTTTCTAAATCCCACACTCTTGCAATTTCTATCTATACCCTTCCAACTCAATCATCCAACTCATTACCAAACCCTTACAACTCACTGTGACATCTTTCCAAGCTACAAATAAACTTTTCCACCTCATTCCTATACGCTTTAAACTCACTTTTAAATCATGCGAGCATAATTCCAACAAGCTGTTTTAATCATGCAATCTGTTTAGAAATCATTTACCATTTATTCTCTCAAACAGCATTTGGTTCGATCCACTGCACGGCTCATGACTGTTCAACTGCCTCCCAGCATACATAATGGGGATTACCAATAGACTCTTGGCTGTCTTCAAGAAGGCACTGGACAGGCACCTAAAGTCAACTTCTGACCAACTGGGCTGTGGTTCGTACGTCAGTTTGCGTGCGGCCAGCAGTAACAGCCTGGTTGATCCGATCCTGATCCTCTATGAGGCCTAGTTTCAGACCAAGCCGTGGGGGCGTTGACCCCCGAAGCCCTCTCAGGTAAACTCCAGTTACACATGCTGTCCCTGTTCACCCAGCAGTAAGTAGGTACATGGGTGTTTGTCGACTGTTGTGGGCCGCATCCTGGGAGACAAGATAAAAAGAGCCCAGTAATGATGCCCTCACTCTATAGAGTTATTCTGGGTAACTAACTCTCCTCCGGGTTAAAAATCCGAACAAATCATATCTTACAAGCTCTTTAAAAATCAATTGTCCTTTGCTTCCATATATCAGCTGGTTTCTTATTGTAAATCGTATTTGTTGTTTACTCTCAACAAATATTGGTTAATTTAGGTTATATTTATTCACCCTAACCAAACCTAGCCTGATGTAATCTTAATTAGGAAGCAATATACTTGTCTTTCTCAGTAGCACAGAAATCGATGATTTGTGTCTCGTGCAAAATCAAACACAATTTTCAAAATATGATACAGTGAAGCATCTTTCTTATACCACGGCATCTCCATCTTCCTTCCTCACTGTTTCTGTTCCCATTCAAACAACAGTAATCCTTAAAATTCTCTTCCAACACTCCTCCACACATCTTAAAATTTCATTCAAATCTCTCCCTTAATCTTATAGAGTTAACTCGTGTCAACTCACACCTTCAGCACCACTTTCCCTCAGTCTCTCTCAGCACATTTCCTAAGCATTTCCTCAGCACCTTTTACTAGCAGCTTACCTGAGCACAACTTGACTTTCAGCTTTACAGGTCACAACAGCGAATACTGCCTCCGTCTTTCGCCTACATCGCATCTGCATATTTAATTAAACCTCAGTCGTGCACAGTGTTTGTGCAGAGCGAAACTGCAATCAAAGTCAGTCTTCCATCGCCTCCCTCTCCAGTAATTTGATGTGATAGACCAAGTCGTTCCTGAGGAGAACTGGATGCCTCTGTTATAAATATTAGACAAGGTATCTTTAGTCAAATTAAATTGTTTGTTATTCACACATGTATCTTCTTATATTTGGTTTTGTTTTAGTAAGTTAAATATTATTCCTTAAGAGTGACGGCAGTTTTAATGTAAATGTTAATGAAGTGAAACATCAGCCACAGGTATTACTCTGGGATGGGTGAAACATCTGCAGCAGGTATAACACTGGGGTGGGTGAAACATCTGCAGCAAGTATAACACCGGGATGGGTGAAACACCTGCAGCGGGTATAATGAGATGGGTGAAACATCAGCAGCAAGTATATCACTGGGATAGGTGAAACATCAGCAGCAGATATAACACTGGGCTGGGTGAAACATCAGCAGCAGATATAACACTGGGATGGGTAAAACATCAGCAGCAAGTATAACACCGGGATGGGTGAAACATCAACAGCAGGTATAACACTGGGATGGGTGAAACATCAACAACAGGTACGCTGAGGTCAGTGGTCACCAGCGGACATACCTGCTTAAGCTCTTGGGAGTTAGCGTGGGCTGTTACCAAGCACAATGGTTTGTTGTAGTGTTTTAGAATCTCAGGTTCAAGTGTTGAAGAAGGAGGTTCTACTTCTTCAGGAGGAAAATAGGAGGCTGAAGCTTCGCATAGATGAATTTGGGAGTGAGTGTGAGAAGGATTTAGCTGGTAAGGAGGAAATGGTCACCAGCAGTGGTAGTGGCAGCCGCTTTAAGTGGCAAGTGGCTCACAGTTCAGGAAGAAGGAAGATGAGGAGAGTTAACAGAGAAGATGTGAAGGTATGAAAATCGATTCTCGGTTCTCCAAGACGAGTGTACTTCAGTGGTTAGTGAGGTTGAAGGTACCACTGATTTTTCTGATAATTAAGGTAAGAATATTTTAATAGTGGGCGATTCTCAGGTAAGACATATGGACCATGCATTTTGTAACAGAGAAAGAAAGGTCAGACAGAGAGTGTGCCTTCCTGGAGCTGGTGTTGGTGACATAGTCAACAGATTGGATAATATTATGGCAGGTAATGGGAACAAGCCCATTTTCTGTCTTAGTGCTGGGGGTAATGACATTGGGAAGGGCAGGAGAGAGGAGCTGCTGGATAAGTACAGGTCAGCCATAGAAGTAGTTAGGTCTAAGGGAGGGATCCCAGTCACATGTAGCATCTTGCCTAGAAAGGGAGTGGGCAATGAATGGATGTCTAGGGCAATTGGTATAAATTGCTGGCTAGACAGGTACTGCAAGGAACTTGCAATCCCATTCATTGATAACTGGGACCTATTCTTTGGCAAACGTGATATGTATGCAAGGGATGGGGTTCATCTCTCTGAGGATGGAGTGGTTGCATTAGCCAATTCAATTGAGAGGATAATTGATGACTTGTCTAGGAATTTAAATTGATAGATTGTAGAGGTATGGGTGTTTGTGGGAAACAATCAGGCTGCAGCATTAGGGTTAAAAACAGCAGTTATTACTGGGATGCCTCAGGGATATGTTTAAAAGACAATATTCAAAATAAAGTTGGTAGTAATGGCAAATCAATTGATCAACAAACAAACAAAGATAGTAGAGGGCAACGAGTGACTAGCTCCCTTAAGGTTTACTATACAAATAGTAGGAGTCTAAGAAATATGATAGATGAGCTAAGATTACTTGCAAGTGCAGGTAATATAGATATTATTGGTTTAACAGAGACCTGGTTCAACCTGAAAGATAGAGAAATGCCTTCTGAATGCAACATACAGGGTTATAAACTATTCCACGCTGATAGGGTCAACAGGAAGGGTGGAGGAGTGGCGATGAATGTCAGAGAAAATTTAAATTATTGTCTTAGACATGATATAAGATTAGATACATCGAACACAGAATCTGTTTGGCTACAGTTTCTCGAGGGACGTGACAAATTAATTTTGGGTGTGATTTATAGGCCCCCAACCCTTGATAGAGTGTGCAGTAAGCTATTATGGAATAAAATTCATAAGGCATCTAGATATGAAAATGTTGTGATATTGGGAGATTTTAACTTTAGACAAATTGATTGGAACAATATGACAGGAATTCTTGAGTCTAGTGACTTTCTTGATACGGTTCAGGATTGCTTTTTAGAACAGGTTTGACAGAACCAACTAGAGGAAACAATCTGCTTGACTTGGTTCTTGCCAACAAAGATTCACTAATTAATAATCTTGAGGTTAATGATGAGCTTGGGGAAAGTGATCACAAATCACTTAGTTTCAATATATCATGGAATTACCCAGATAACTGCAATGAAATCTCTGTCACAGATTTTCGCTTGGCCGACATCATGAGACTGAAAAATTACCTGGGTAGGCTAAATTGGAATGTCCTGACTATGGGTCAGGTAGGTGATCTTGGTTGCCAATATGACTTTTTCAGAGCATAGTTCTAGCTGCCCAGACAACTTTTGTTCCGAGTAGGGAAATTAGATCTAACAAAAATGATCCCAAATGGATGACCAATAGATTAAAACATCTCACTGCTCAAAAGAGAGGCATATATAGGCGTATCAAAAGAGGGGATTGGCAGTTAAGAAATCAATATATTCAGTTAAAGAGAGAATTAAAGAAAGGAATAAGAAAAGCAAAAAGGGATCATGAGGCTAAGGTCGCAAGGGATTCAAAGACTAACCCAAAAGGGTTCTTTCAGGTATACAGAAGTAAGATTAGGGACAAGATTGGCCCACTTAAGAGTAACTCTGGTCAGATCACTGACAGTGATAAGGATGTGTGTGAAATTCTAAATACCTACTTCCTCTCAGTTTTCACCCAGGAAAATACTAGCGATATTCCTGAAATAATAGATTACGTAGAACAGGATAATAAACTATGTACGATTGTGGTAACTAGTGACATGGTCCTCAGACAAATAGAGAAACTAAAACCTAACAAATCCCCAGGCCCTGATGAACTGTTTGCAAGGATGTTAAAGGAATGTAAAGGGGAACTTAGCATACGTTTGGCTAATCTTTTTAACATATCACTACAAACTGGCATAGTGCCTGATAAATGGAAAATGGCAAATGTAATACCTATTTACAAGGCAAGTGACAGGTCCTTGGCTTCGAACTATAGACCAATAAGCCTTACCTCCATAGTGGGAAAATTTATGGAATCAATAATTGCCGAAGCAATTCGTAGCCATCTTGACAGGCACAGATTGATTAATAAATCTCAGCACGGCTTTACAAAAGGTCGTTCCTGTCTTACGAATTTACTAACTTTTTTCACTAAGGTGTTTGAGGAGGTAGATCATGGTAATGAATATGATATTGTGTATATGGACTTCAGTAAGGCTTTCGACAGAGTTCCACATCAGAGGCTATTGAGGAAACTTAAGGCACATGGAATAGGAGGCGAATTTTTTTCCTGGGTAGAGGCATGGCTGACAAATAGGCAGCAGAGAGTTTGCATAAATGGGGAGAAATCAGAATGGGGGCACGTCACAAGCGGTGTTCCTCAGGGGTCAGTGTTGGGCCCGTTGTTGTTCACAATTTACATAAACGACATAGATGAGGGAAAAAATAGCGACATAAGCAAATTTGCTGATGACACCAAAATAGGCTGTCCAATTCATTCTAATGAGGACATTAGAGCACTCCAGGATGATTTGAATAGACTGACGCAATGGTCGGAGAAGTGGCAGATGCAGTTTAATATTGACAAATGCAAAGTTCTAAATGTTGGACAGTTAAATAACCATGCCACATATAAACTAAATAATGTAGATCTTAATACTACTGACTGCGAAAAGGATTTAGGAGTTCTGGTTAGCAGTAACCTAAAACCAAGACAACAGTGCATTAGTGTTCGCAGTAAAGCTAACAGAATTCTTGGCTTCATATCTAGAAGTATAAATAATAGAAGTCCTCAGGTTGTTCTTCAACTCTATATATCCTTGGTTAGGCCTCATTTAGACTATGCTGCTCAGTTCTGGTCACCGTATTACAGAATAGATATAAATGCTCTGGAAAACGTACAGAGGAGGATGACAAAGATGATCCCATTTATCAGAAATCTTCCCTATGAGGATAGACTGAGGGCCCGGAATTTGCACTCTCTCGAAAGGCGTAGAAATAGGGGGTGTATAAATGGAAAACAGGAATAAATAAAGGGGATGTAAATAGCGTGCTGAAAATTTCCAGCCAAGACAGGACTCGCAGCAATGGTTTCAAGTTGGAAAAATTCAGATTCAGGAAGGATATAGGAAAGCACTGGTTTGGTAATAGAGTTGTGGATGAGTGGAACAAGCTCCCGAGTACAGTTATTGAGGCTAAAACGTTGTGTAATTTTAAAAATAGGTTAGATAAATGCATGAGTAGGTGTGGGTGGGTGTGAGTTGGACCTGACTAGCATGTGCTGCTGGGTCTGGTGCCGTGCTCCTTCCTTGAGTGGAGGTGACCAGACTGGGTGGGTCATTGGGCTAATCCGGGGGGGGGGACATGGACCTGCTCCGCATGGGTCAGTAGGCCTGTTGCAGTGTTCCTTCTTTCTTATGTTCTTATGTGAAACAGCAGCAGGTGTAACACTGGGATGGGTGAAACACCTGCAGCGGGTATAATACGGGGATGGGTGAAACATCAGCAGCAGGTATAACACTGGGATGAGTGAAACACCTGCAGCGGGTATATTAAGGAGATGGGTGAAACATCAGCAGCAGGTATAAAACTGAGATGGGTGAAACACCTGCAACGGGTATAAAACGGGGATGGGTGAAACATCAGCGGCAAGTATAGCCCGTCATGGATGAAACACCTGCAGCGGGTATAATACGGGGATGGGTGAAACATCAGCGGCAAGTATAGCCCGTTATGGATGAAACACCTGCAGCGGGTATAAAACGGGGATGGGTGAAACATCAGCGGCAAGTATAGCCCGTCATGGATGAAACACCTGCAGCGGGTATAAAACGGGGATGGGTGAAACATCAGCGGCAAGTATAACCCACAAGTATAACACCTGCAGCGGGTATAATACGGGGATGGGTGGCTCTCTAGGTCACCATCTGATATAATAATGATAAACTTCAGGTTCTTCAGCTGAAGTATTCATCCACCTTGACCATACATAATCCTTGAAGGAAAATAATAATCCAGCTACGTCGCACGTTCCAGTGTAACCTGGACACGGAACGGATCCTTTACATGTACTATTCCATTCTCCTACACCACCCACAAGCAACGCTTCTCGACCAAGAGAAATGTAGTTTGGCTGTATTGATGTGGGAGTTCGAAGTATGAGACGAATAACTAAAATAACATGATATTAAGTATAAATAACATTTTTGAAGTTAGAATATACTTAAAAACTATATACGCTGCTTAGTATTCAGAAACAATGCTGGGGGCTAACGAGAAAAAGTTTGGAGATTATGTAAGGGGAACTATGAAAGCGGTTAAAGCAGGTGGAATAGACGGGATCTAGACAGAAGCGGTAAAAGCAGGTGGAGATGTGGGTATGGGGGGTTAGTGTATTTGTTGACTATATGTATAATGGGGGAGGATTGGCAGAGGGCAAATATAGATCTTTTGTATAAGAAATATATGGGTGAAAGCGAGAGTAAGCTTTGTATGGGACTAAGCTTGATGTGTATGCCGGGTGAATTCTGTTATTGTGTTATTAATATATTCATAATTGCCTTATATTAATTCCAAGTCAGGTATTTCCTTAACGTGAACTTCAAAGCGTTAATCCAGGACGTTAACTAGCTACCTGAACTTCACAGTGTTAACTGGCTACTTGGGAAGAACTGATAGGTTCCCTCCTGTCATAAGTTAAGTCGATTGCAAGTGGTACTCTGGCAGATAGTCCTCAAGAATACTTGAACACAGTGCACAATGTGAAAGTGTAAACATTCTAATTCTAAGAAATGAACAAGAAAAAGTTTTGACCAAGAAACATGTGTGCCCTGAAAACCTAAGACCATCCAGGCCATGAGAACGATGAAAGTCAACTAAGACCACCCAGGCCATGAGAATGATGAAAGTCAACTAAGACCACCCAGGCCATGAGAACGATGAAAGTCAACTAAGACCACCCAGGCCATGAGAACGATGAAAGTCAACTAAGACCACCCAGGCCATGAGAACGAAGAAAGATCGTGGCCAAACAAAAACTTACCACAGCAGCAACCACGAGAATTAATAATGAACGACCTCGATATTTTCGTATGAAATAAGCGTGTTTTATAATTTCCTGTACTCACTCACAGTACATAAACATATTACAGTCACAAATATGTCTTACCTACCGAGGGATACACTGACTCCAAGCCTCCGCCAGGAATATCAAAAATAATTCTCAAGGTAAAGGTAATTTCTACACTCAGTGGGATCAGAGACTGGCTTGCTAATGGAAGAAAATTACTCTTAATAACGAAAATGGTGAATAACGTGCTTAAGAAAAAACAATAAATAATATCTGTCTCTGTCTCTCTGTCTCTGTCTGTCTGTCTGTCTGTCTGTCTGTCTGTCTGTCTCTCTCTCTCTCTCTCTCTCTCTCTCTCTCTTTTTTTTTTTTTTTTTTTTTTTTTACACAGGGTTTGACAAGGTTAAGGATCCCTAGCTTTATTGACAGCTATTTACAGGTTAAGGATTCCTAACTTTATTGGCAAGCTAAGAGCTGTTACCTACATCAGCTCATTTGAAAGCATTTTTATTGTTATGAGACATACAAGTAGGAAACAGGATGAAGTTGGAGCCATCTGTGGGCCAGCATTTTCATTTGATCAACTGACTTTATCTCGTTGACATCATTATCCTGTACGAATGTGTTCCATACTCGAGTCATCCTGGGTATGTATGACCTCAGATGGAGTGATGTTCTGGAGAAGGGTACAGCCAGAGTGAAGTTGCTGCTTTCTGCCCGTCTTGTGGCATAAAAGCTTGTTTCACGCTGTCCTCGAAGTGGATCCAAGTGTGGTATTTTGACAATATTGGCCTTGTACATAACAGTATGGCCACCCACATCCCTCCTATGTTGAAGGCTCTGCTGAAATGACAGATCTATCCAGGATGGGGCCAGGCGCGAGATGAAACGTCTTGCTCTGTTCTCTACTCTGTCAAGCAGTCGCAGATGAGAGGGGGGCAGGCAAACCAAGAAAGTGGGGCATACTCAAGGTGCGAGCGTACTCTCTCTCTCTTTCTCTCGCTCTCGCCCTCATTCTCGGGCAGCTACCGCCATCATCAGGTCTAGAGAAAACAATATTCTTTTCACACTATTCACGGACTTTCCCAAAACGTATTTTATGCATTAGTTTCTCTGTATCACTTGTGTTTAACTTACTCAGGCTATCTGACACTCATCCTTCTACCCGAAGAAACACCAACACTGTCAACGATTTCGACTGTTGTCTAGTATCGAAGAAAGAACATGTGACAATTGCAACGCCTTTGCTTGCACTGCAGATTCTCACACCTCGTAACTGTGTGACAAAAACAGCTTTTGTTAAAAGGCACTCCAAGGAGGTAAGGGAACTTAACACTTTCATATTTTTCCATAAATCTTCTCACAAACCTTTTCTTGCCGTGGATATTATAAGCTAACAAAAAGAGAAACAATAATTGCACGTCTGCTCAATGTTCAGTCTCTTATTTATATCAAACTGGCAAATTGTGAAGACAAGTTGAGTGATAATATGAGAACAATTTCAAGTCAAAAGAAAAACTGTACCGAAGCTGATATACAGTGAGCAAAGTTCCAATAATTAAGAACGATTAAGTTACTGGCCCGTGTAACAGGCATGCTTAGTATCTGAGGATATGGAGAGGATATTCATGTAATGAATGGTGAAACACCTGGATGGGAATAGGTTCACAGACAATGACAAATAAAGCTTTAAATATATAATTGTTCTTGCAGAAACTCTGTGGAAGCGAGTTAAGAAACTAAGGGAGAGTTGAACTGCAATGTATTAGACTGTTGGAAGGATATCCACAGAGTGGTGCACAAGAGGTTGAAACTAAAGGAATAAGAATAATACGGAAAGTGCCATACAGAATGAAGAAAGAAAAGAATGGAAAAAAATAATTAGTGATTGTCTAGGACTGGTAATATTTCTTGTATACTACAGGTATACAGGTATTTCCCGAGTCTCAGTTGAGGAGAATACAAACAGCAGGCGATAAGAGAATTCTAAGATTGGACCTCGATAAGCTTCATGATTAAAATAACATAACCTGGCGAATTTAAAACCCAGCAAATGGAATGGGGAAGGAAGAAAGGGGAAAACAGAAGTAAAACTGACTACAAGTAGAACAGCCTCGAGGTCTTCTGATGAAGTGAACAACATGTCGAACAACTGGAAAAAGAGTAAATTTTTTAAGACGCCTTAATTATTATGGGAAACTATGATTTTTAAATTAATATGAAAGATCTTAATTAAGTACCCAATTGATTTTCAAAATACCAAGAAAATTGTATCAGGCATGTACATGGTTGACAGAAATATAATCGAATCATGAGTCATAAAAACAGTATCGATTTTATAATAAATATTAGTTAATGGTTATATAAAATATATTAATTTAAAATTAATACAATTCGTGACGAATTTAAGCTATGCCTGACATGTCACTCATAAATTGTATTTGACATGTGACCTAACTAAATCTTCCCTACACTCCCATGCTCAGAGTGCTCGTTCAGGTGTCTAACTCATACGTCAGGTGATATCTCAGCCTCACAAGTCTTCTATTCCCATGTTATTTTTACATTTCATTGATAATGTCAGAATTAATGAAAGCGCTTGGAAAAGTTACCATATTGCTGCACACTAACAGCACCTTTCAAGGCAGGTGAAATTGCCGACCTAGAAAATGTACAGAGAACTTTCACGGCGCGCATAGCGGAGATAAAACACCTCAATTACTGGGAGCGCTTGAGGTTTCTAAACCTGTATTCCCTGGAACGCAGGAGGGAGAGATACATGATTATATACACCTGGAAAATCCTAGAGGGACTAGTACCGAACTTGCACACGAAAATCACTCACTACGAAAGCAAAAGACTTGGCAGACGATGCACCATCCCCCCAATGAAAAGCAGGGGTGTCACTAGCACGTTAAGAGACCATACAATAAGTGTCAGGGGCCCGAGACTGTTCAACTGCCTCCCAGCACACATAAGGGGGATTACCAACAGACCCCTGGCAGTCTTCAAGCTGGCACTGGACAAGCACCTAAAGTCAGTTCCGGATCAGCCGGGCTGTGGCTCGTATGTTGGTTTGCGTGCAGCCAGCAGCAACAGCCTGGTTGATCAGGCTCTGATCCACCAGGAGGCCTGGTCTCAGACCGGGCCGCGGGGGCGTTGACCCCGGAACTCTCTCCAGGTAAACTCCAGGTATATATAAATATATATATATATATATATATATATATATATATATATATATATATATATATATATATATATATATATATATATATATATATATATATATATATATATATTATATATATATATATATATTTATTTATTTATTTATTTATCACTTAGTGAAAGTGCACCGGGTCAAGTCACTCAGTCATTGCGCACCGGGTCAAGTCACTCAGTCATTGCGCACCGGGTCAAGTCACTCAGTCATTGCGCACCGGGTCAAGTCACTCAGTGACAGCGGACTGGTTCCTGTTCACTGGACCATGTTACTCACAAATTGTTTACCGGTCCATGTTATTCATTATTCACTGGTCCATGATACTCTTTGTTCACAGAGGTAAATGGTATTCATTATTCACTGGTCCATGTTATTCATTGTTCACTGGTCCATATCACTCATTCATCGTTCACTTGGCCAGGTCACTCCACCAGTGTTCACTGTTTCATGTTACTCATTGTCTACTGGTCCATGTTATTCATAGTTCACTGGTCCAAGTTACTCATTGTTCATTGGTCCATGTTACTCATTGTTCACGGGTCCATGTTACTTATTGTTCACTGGTCCATGTTACTCATTGTTCACTGGTCCATGTTACTCATTGTTCGCTGGTCCATGTTATTCATTGTTCATTGGTCCATGTTACTCAATGTTCACGAGTCAATGTTACTCATTGTTCGCTGATCCATGTTATTCATTGTTCACTGGTCAATGTTACTCATTGTTCACGGGTCCATGTTACTTATTGATCACTGGTCCATGTTACTCATTGTTCACTGGTCCATGTTACTCATTGTTGGCTGGTCCATGTTATTCATTGTTCACTGGTCCATGTTACTCAATGTTCACGAGTCAATGTTACTCATTGTTCTCTGATCCATGTTATTCTTTGTTCACTGGTCCATGTTACTCATCGTTTACTGGTCCATGTTACTCATTGTTCACTGGTCCACGTTACTCATTGTTCACTGGTCCATGTTACTCATTGTTCACTGGTCTATGTTACTCATTGTTCAGTGGTCCATTATACTCATTGTTCACTGGTTCATGTTACTCATTGTTAACTGGTCCATGTTACTCATTGTTCACTGGTCCATATTATTCATTGTTCACTGGTACATATTATTCATTCATCGTTCACTTGTCCAGGTCACTCCACCAGTGTTCACTGTTTCATGTTACTCATTGTCCACTGGTCCATGTTATTCATTGTTCACTGGTCCATGTTACTCATTGTTCATTGGTAAATGTTATTCATTGTTCTCTGGTCTATGTTACTCATTGTTCACGGATCCATGTTACATATTGTTCACTGGTCCATGTTACTCATTGTTCACTGGTCCATGTTACTCATTGTTCACTGGTCCATGTTACTCATTGTTCGCTGGTCCATGTTATTCATTGTTCACTGGTCCATGTTACTCAATGTTCACAGGTTAATGTTACTCATTGTTCACTGATCCATGTTATTCATTGTTCACTGGTCCATGTTACTCATCGTTTACTGGTCCATGTTACTCATTGTTAACTGGTCCATGTTACTCATTGTTCAGTGGTCCATGTTACTCATTGTTCACTGGTCCATGTTACTCATTGTTCAATGGTCCATGATACTCGTTGTTCACTGGTTCATGTTACTCATCGTTCACTGGCCCATGTTACTCATTGTTAACTGGTCCATATTATTCATTGTTACTGGTACACATTATTCATTGTTCACTGGCCCATGTTAATCATTGTTCACTGGTCCATGTTACTCATTCTTCACAGACCCATGTTACTCATTGTTCACTGGTCCATGTTATTCATTGTTCACTGGTCCATGTTATTCATCGTTCACTGGACCATGTTACTCATTGTTCACTGGTCCATGTTACTCACTGTTCACTGATCCATGTTACTCATTGTTCACTGGTCCATATTACTCATTGTTCACTGGTCCATGTTACTCATTGTTCACTGGACCTTCTACTCATTGTTCACTTTTCCATGTTACTCATTGTTCACTGGTCCACGTTACTCACTGTTCACTGGTCCATGTTACTCATTGTTCACTGGTCCATGTTACTCATTGTTCATTGGTTCATGTTACTCATTGTTCACTGGTCCATGTTACTCATTGTTCACTGGTTCATGTTACTCATTGTTCACTGGTCCATGTTACTCATTGTTCACTGGATCATGTTACTCATTGTTCACTGGTCCATGTTACTCATTGTTCACTGGATCATGTTACTCATTGTTCAATGGACCATGTTACTCATTGTTCACTGGTTCATGTTACTCATTGTTCACTGGTTCATGTTATTCATTGTTCACTGGTCCATGTTACTCATTGTTCACTGGATCTGTTATCATTGTTCACTGGTCCTGTTACTCATTGTCACTGTCCATGTATCATGTTCACTGGTTCATGTTACTCATTGTTCACTGGTCCATGTTACTCATTGTTCACTGGTCCATGTTACTCATTGTTCACTGGTTCATGTTATCATTGTTCACTGGTCCATGTTACTCATTGTTCACTGGATCATGTTACTCATTGTTCACTGGTCCATGTTACTCATTGTTCACTGTCCATGCTACTCATTGTTCACTGGTTCATGTTACTCATTGTTCACTGGTTCATGTTACTCATTGCTCACTGGTCCATGTTACTCATTGTTCACTGGTCCATGTTACTCATTGTTCACTGGTAGATGTTACTCATTGTTCAATGGTTCATGTTACTCATTGTTCTCTGGTCCATGTTGCTCACTGTTCAATGGCTCATGTTACTCATTGTTCACTGGTCCATGTTACTCATTGTTCAATGGTCCATGTTACTCATTGTTCACTGGTCCATGTTACTCATTGTTCAATGGTCCATGTTACTCATTGTTCACTGGTCCATGTTACTCAATGTTCAATGGTTCATGTTACTCATTGTTCACTGGTCCATGTTACTCATTGTTCACTGGTTCATGTTACTCATTGTTCACTGGTCCATGTTACTCATTGTTCACTGGTCCATGTTACTCATTGTTAACTGGTTCAACGTTAATCGGTCGAGGTAAATATTGATATAACTGAACTATGATGAATATCTGTGTTTATGTCTACGCATTGACGACCGTCAGATATTTTTTTTTATACCTCAATAACTATTTTCGCCTGTGCTCCTTGTTTGCCTCAGGGCTCAGTGTTTACACCTGGGATCAGTCTTTACATCTGGGATCAGTGTTTACATCTGGGATCAGTGTTTACATCTGGGCTAAGTGTTTACATCTAGGCTCAGTGTTTATATCTGGGCTCAATGTTTACATCTGGGCTCATTGTTTACATCTGGGCTATGTGTTTACATCTGGGCTCAGTGTTTACATCTGGGTTCAGTGTTTACATCTGGGCTCAGTGTTTACATCTGGCCTCAGTGTTTACATCTGGCCTCAGTGTTTACATCTGGGCTCAGTGTTTACATCTGGGCTCAGTGTTTACATCTAGGCTCAGTGTTTACATCTGGGCTCAGTGTTTACATCTGGGCTCAGTGTTTATATCTGGGCTCAGTGTTTACATCAGGAATCAGCGTTTATATCTGAGCTCAGTGTTTACATCTGGGCTCAATGTTTACATCTGGGCTCAGTGTTTATATCTGAGCTCAGTGTTTACATCTGGGCTCAGTGTTTACATGTGGGCTCAGTTTTTACATCTGTGCTCTGTGTTTACATCTGGGCTCAGTGTTTACATCTAGGATCAGAGTTTACATCTGGGCTCAGTGTTTACATCTAGGCTCAGTGTTTACATCTTTGCTCAGTGTTTACATCTGGGATCAGTGTTTACATCTGGGCTCAGTGTTTACATCTGGGCTCAGTGTTTACATCTGGGCTCAATGTTTACATCTGGGATCAGTGTTTACATCTAGGCTCAGTGTTTGCATCTGGGCTCAGTGTTTGCATTTAAGCTCAGAGTTTATATCTGGGCTCAGTGTTTATATCTGGGCTCAGTATATATATCTGGGATCAGTGTTTACATCTGGGCTCAGTGCTTACATCTGGGCTCAGTGTTTACATCTGGGCACAGTGTTTATATCTGGGATCAGTGTTTATATCTGGGCTCAGTGTTTACATCTTGGCTCAGTGTTTACATCTGGGCTCAGTGTTTACATCTGGGCCCAGTGTTTACATCATTGCTCAGTGTTTACATCTGGGCTCAGTGTTTACATCTGGACTCAGTGTATACATTTGGGCTCAGTGTTTACATCTGGGCTCAGTGTTTACATCTGGACTCAGTGTTTACATCTGGGCTCAATGTTTACATCTCGACTCAGTATTTACATCTGGGCTCAGCGTTTACATCTGAGCTCAGTGTTTACATCTGGGCTCAGTGTTTACATCTGGGCTCAGTGTTTACATCTGGGCTCAATGTTTACATCTGGGCTCAGCGTTTACATCTGGACTCAGTGTTTACATCTAGGCTCAGAGTTTACATCTGGGCTCAGTGTTTACATCTGTGCTCAGTGTTTACGTCTGGGCTCAGTATTTATATCTGGGGTCATTATTTACATCTGGGCTCAGTATTTACATCTGGGCTCAGCATTTACATCTGGGCTCAGTGTTTACATGTGAGATCAGTGTTTACATCTGGACTCACTGTTTACATCTGGGCTCAGTGTTTACATCTGGGCTCAGTGTTTACATCTGGGCTCAGTATTTAAATCTGGGCTCCGTATTTATATATGGGCTCAGTATTTACATATGGGCTCAGTATTTACATCTGGGCTCAGTATTTACATCTGGGCTCAGTGTTTACATCTGAGATCAGTGTTTACATTTGGACTCAGTGTTTACATCTTTGCTCAGTGTTTACATCTGGGCTCAGTATTTACATCTGGGCTCAGGATTTACGTCTGGGCTCAGTGTTTACAACTGGGTTCAGTATTTACATCTGGGCTCATTATTTACTTCTGGGATCAGTGTTTACATCTGGGCTGAGTATTTACATCTGGGCTCAATATTTACGTCTGGGCTCAGTATTTACATCTGGGCTCAGTATTTACATCTAGGCTCAGTATTTACATCTGGGCTCAGTATTTACATCTGAGCTCAGTATTTACACCTGGGCTCAGTATTTACATCTGGATTCAGTGCTCACATCTGGGCTCAGTATTTACATCTGGGCTCAGTGTTTACATCTGGGCTCAGTGTTTACATATGGGCTCAGTGCTTACATCTGGGCTCAGTGTTTATATCTGGGCTCATTGTTTACATCTGTGCTCAGTGTTTATATCTTGGCTCAGTATTTATATCTGGGCTCACTGTTTATGTCTGGGCTCAGTGTTTTCATCTGGGCTCAGTATTTACTTCTGGCTCAGTATTTACATCTGGGCTCAGAATTTACATCTGAGCTTAGTGTTTACATCTGGGCTCAGTATATACATCTGGGCTCAGAGTTTACATCTGGACTCAGCGTTTTCATCTGGGCTCAGTATTTACATCTGGGCTCAGTGTTTACATATGGGCTCAGTATTTACATCAGGGTTCAGTATTTACATCTGGGTTCAGTATTTACATCTGGGCTCAGTATTTACATCTTGGCTCAGTATTTACATCTGGGCTCAGTATTTACTTCTGGGCTCAATATTTACATCTGGGCTCAGTATTTACATCTGGGCTCAGTGTTTATATCTGGCCTCAGTATCTACATCTGAGCTCAGTATTTACATCTTTACTCAGTGTTTTCATTTGGGCTGAGTATTTACATCTGGCACAGTATTTACATCTGGGCTCAGTATTTACATCTGGGCTCAGTGTTTATATCTGGGCTCAGTATCTACATCTGGGCTCAGTATTTACATCTTTACTCAGTGTTTTCATTTGGGCTGAGTATTTACATCTGGGCACAGTATTTACGTCTGGGCTCAGTATTTACATCTGGGCTCAGTATTTACATCTGGGCTCAGTATTTACTTCTGGGCTCAGTATTTACTTCTGGGCTCAGTATTTACATCTGGGCTCAGTATTTACATCTGAGCTCAGTATTTACATCTGGGCTCAGTATTTACATCTGGGTTCAGTATCTAGATCTGGGCTCAGTGTATACATCTGGGCTCAGTATCTACATCTGGGCTCAGTAATTACATCGTTACTCAGTGTTTTCATCTGGGCTCAGTATTTACATCTGGCTCAGTATTTACATCTAGGCTCAGAATTCACATCTGGGCTCAGTGTTTACATCTGGGCTCAGTATTTACATCTGGGCTCAGTGTTTACATCTGGCCACAGTATTTATATCTGGGGTCAATGTTTACATCTGGGCTCAGTATTTACATCAGTGATCAGTATTTACATCTGGGCTCAGTATTTACATCTCGGCTCAGTGTTTACATCTGGGCTCCGTATTTACATCTGGGCTCAGTGCTTACATTTGTATTCAGTGTTAACATCTGGGCTCAGTATTTACATCTGGGCTCAGCATTTACATCTGGGCTCGGTGTTTGCATCTGGGCTCAGTATTTACATCTGGGCTCAGCATTTACATCTGGGCTCGGTGTTTGCATCTGGGCTCAGTATTTACATCTGGGCTCAGTGCTTACATCTGGGCTTACATCTGAGCCCAGACGTAAATACTGAGCCCTGATGTAAATACTGAGCCCAGATGTAAACACTGATCACAGATGTTAACACTGAGCCCAGATGTAAATACTGAGACCAGAAGTAAACACTGAGCCCAGATGTAAGCACTGCGCCCAGATGTAAATACTGAGCTCAGATGTAAATACTGAGCCCAGATGTAAATACTGAGCCCAGATGTAAATGCTGAGCATAAATGAAAACACTGAGCCCAGATGTAAACTCTGAGCACAGATGTAAACACTGACCCTAGATGTAAACACTGAGCCCAGATGTAAATACCGAGCCCATATGTAAACACTAAGCCCAGATGTAAATACTGATCCCAGATGTAAATAATGATCCCAGATGTAAGTACTGAGCCCAGATGTAAATACTGAGCACATATGTAAACACTGATCCCAGATGTAAACACTGAGCCCAGATGTAAATACTAAGCCCAGATGTAAACACTGAGCCCAGATGTAAACTATGATCCCTGATGTAAACACTGAGCCCAGATGTAAACACAGAGCCCAGATGTAAATGCTGAGCCCAGATGTAAACATTGAGCCCAGATGTTAATAATGAGCCCAGATGTAAACAATGACCCCACATGTAAATACTGAGCCCAGATGTAAATACTGAGCCCACGTGTAAACACTGATCCCAGATGTAAACACTGAGCCCAGATGTAAATACAGAGCCCAGATCTAAACACTGAGCCCAGATGTAAACACTGAGCCAAGATATAAGCACTGAGCCCACATGTAAATACTTAGAACAGATGTAAACACTGAGCCAAGATATAAACACTGAGCCTAGATGTAAATACTGAGCCCAGATTTAAATACTGAGCCCAGAAGTAAACACCAAGATCAGATGTAAACATAAGATCATAAGAAAGGAGGAACACTGCAGCAGGCCTGTTGGCCCATACTAGGCAGGTCCTTCACATTTCATCCCACTAACAAACATTTGACCAACCCAATTTTCAATGCCACCCAAGAAACAAGCTCCGATGTGCAAGTCCCTCTCAAATCCAACCCCTCCCACTCATGTACTTATCCAACCTAAATTTGAAACTACCCGAAGTCCTAGCCTCAATAACTCAACTAGGAAGACTGTTCCACTCATCTACTACCCTATTTCCAAACCAATACTTTCCTATGTCCTTTCTAAATCCAAACTTATCTAATTTAAATCCATTACTGCGGGTTCTCTCTTGGAGAGATATCCTCAAGACCTTGTTAATATCCTCTTTATTAATACCTATCTTCCACTTATACACTTCGATCAGGTTTCCCCTCATTTTTCGTCTAACATGAATGTAACTTACGAGTCTTATCTTTCTTCATAAGGAAGATTTCATATTTTCATTTTTTTACATCGGTTTCAGTGTTCAATCGGTCCAGTGTTTAATCGGGCTCCTTTGTTTACTTTGGGCTCAGTTTTACATCTGGGCTCAGTTTTTACGTCTGGGTGGGTGTTTAATCTGCCTCAGTTTTTTACATCGGGGCTCGTCGTTTACATTGTTCTCATTTTTAAAATTTGGGCTCAGTATTTTAATGGGGGCCGTGTTTACATCTGGGCTCAATGTTTACATTGGTCGGGTTTTTTACTGGGGGCTCAGTGTTTACATCGGGGCTCGTGATTCAGGGCACATTTTTATATCTGCTCTCATATTTACATCTGGGTGAGTGTTTACATCTGGGTCAGTATTTAAGGGGGCTCATTTTTACTCGGGGGGGAGTTTTACACCTGGGCTCAGTATTTACATCTGGGCTCGTATTTAATCTGGACAGTGTTTAATTTTTTCTCAGAATTTACTCCGGCAGTTTTTTTTTCATCTGGGCTCAGTGTTTACAACTGGGCTCAGTTTTACTTGAGCTCAGTATTTACATCGGGGGCTCAGTTTTTACTTCTGGCTCAAAATTTACTTTGGGGCTCAGATTTACATCTGGGCTCAGTTTTTTACATCTGGATCAAATTTACATCAGGGCTCGTATTTACATCGGGGCTCAAAATTTACTCGGGGCACAGTTTTTTACATGTGGGCTCAGTGTTTAAAAAGGGGCAGTATTTACATCGGGGCTCAGTGTTTACATTGGACTGAGATTTACTTGGGCTTATTTACTCGGGGATCATGTTTAATCGGTCTCAGTTTTTACATCTCGGCCAGTGTTTACATCTGGGCCGGGTTTTTTTACATTTGGGCTCGTTTTTACATTGGACTCAGTTTTTCATTTGGGCTCAGTTTTACATCTGGGCTCTGTTTAGATCGGGGCTCATTTTTACATCGGGCTCAGTATTTACGTCGGGCTCTGCTTTACATATGGGCACAGTATTTACATCTGGGCTCAAAATTTTAACGGGGGCTCAATATTTACACTGGCTCAGTTTTTAAATCTGGGCCTTTAATTACATCTGCACTCATATTTACATAAAGGGTCAGTATTTACATCTGAGCTCTTTTTTTACATCTGGGCTCATATTTACTCTGGATCATTGTTCACATCTGGGCTCGTTTTTACACTGGGCTCAGGTTTACATCTAGGCCCCAGTGTTTACATCTAGTCAGTTTTACATCTGGGTTCAGTGTTTATATCTAGGTCATTTTTTATATCTTTTTTCAGTGTTTAATCTGGCTCGTGTTTTTTTTGGGCTCAGTGTTTACACCTGGCTCAGTGTTTACATCTGGGTTCAGTGTTTACATTTGGGCTCAGTATTTACATCCGGCTCAGTATTTACGTCTGGGCTCAGGATTTACATCTGGGCTTAGTGTTTATATCAGGGCTAAGCATTTACATATGGGCACAGTATTTACATCAGGGCTCAGCATTTACATCTGTGCTCAATGTTTACATCTGGGCTCAGTATTTACATCTGGGCTCAGTGTTTACATATGGGCTCATTATTAACATCTGGGCTCAGTATTTACGTTTGGGCTCAGTATTTACATCTGGGCTCAGTATTTATATCTGGGCTCAGCATTTACTTCTGGGCTCAGTATTTACATCTTGCTCAGTATTTACATCTGGGCTCAGTATTTACATCTGGGCTCATTGTTTACATCTGAGCTCAGTATTTACATCTGGGCTCAGTATTTACATCTGGGCTCAGTGTTTACATCTGGGCTCAGTATTTACATCGCGGGTCAGTATTTACGTCAGGTGTCAGTATTTACATCTGGGCTCAGTGATTACATCTGGGCTCAGTATTTACATCTGGGATCAGTGTTTTCACCTGTACTCAGTGTTTACGTCTGGGCTCAAAATTTACAACTGGGCTCAGTGTTTTCATCTGGGCTCAGTATTTACATCTGGGTTCAGTAATTAAATCTGGGCTCAGTATTTACCTATGGGCTCAGTATTTACATCTGTGCTCAGTGTTTACATCTGTGCTCAATGTTTACATCTTTGCTCAGTATTTACATCTGGGCTCATTATTTATGTCTGGGCTCAGTGTTTACATCTGGGCTCAGTATTTACACCTGGGCTCAGTATTTACATCTGGGCTCGTTGTTTACATATGGGTTCAGTATTTAAATCTGGGCTCAGTATTTACATCTTGGCTCAGCATTTATATCTTGGCTCACTTTTTACATCTTGGCTCAGTGTATACATCTGGGATTAGTGTTTACATCTGGGCTCAGTATTTATATCTGGGCTCAGTATTTACATCTGGGTTCAGTGTTTACATCTGGGCTCAGTATTTACATCTGGCTCAGAATTTACATCTGGGCTCAGTATTTCACCCTGGCTCCTGTGTTTACATCTGAGATCAGTGTTACACTGGCTCAGTGTTTACATCTTGGCCAGTGTTTACATCTGGGCTCAGTATTTACATCTGGGCTCAGTATTTACATCTGTGCTCAATATTCACATCTGGGCTCAGTGTTTACGTCTGGGCTCATTATTTACTTCTGGGCTCAGTGTTTACATCGGGACTCAGTTTACATCTGGCTAAATTTTACATTTGGGCTCAGTGTTTTACATTTGGGCTCAGTATTTACATCTGGGCTCAGTATTTACATTTGGGTTCAGTATTTACATCTGGGCTCAGTATTTACATCTGGGCTCAGAATTTATATCTGAGCTCAGTATTTACATCTGGGCTCAGTATTTACATCTGGGCTCAGTGTTTACATCTGGGCTCAGTATCTACATCTGGGCTCAGTATTTACATCTGGACTCAGTGTTTACACCTGGGCTCTGTATTTACATCTGGGCTCAGTATTTACTTCTGGGCTCAGTGTTTACATATGGGCTCAGTATTTACATATGGGCTCAGAATTTACATCTGGGCTCATTGTTTACATCTGGGCTCAGTATTATCCTCTGGGCTCAGTATTTACATCTAGGCTCAGTATTTACATCTTGGCTCAGCATTTACATCTGGGCTCAGTGTTTACATCTGGGCTCAGAGTTTACATCTGGGCTCAGTGTTTGCATCTGAGCTCAGTGTTTACATCTGGTCTCAGTGTTCACATCTGGGCTCAGAGTTTACATCTTGGCACAATGTTTACATCTGGGCACAGTGTTTATATTTGGGCTCAGTGTTTATATCTAGGCTCAGTGTTTACATTTGGGCTCAGTGTTTTCATCTGAGCTCAGTGTTTACATCTGGCTCAGTGTTTTTACCGGGTCTAGTGTTTATATCTGGCTCAGGTTTTACATCTGGGCTCAGTGTTTAACTTGGGCTCAGTGTTTACTTCTGGCTCATTTTTTACATCTGGGCTATTGTTTAAATCGGGCTCAGTGTTTACGTCCGGCTCAGTGTTTTATGGACTCAATTTTACATCTGGGCTCATTGTTTACATTTGGCCAGTGTTTACATCTGGGCTCAGTGTTACATCTGGGCTCAGTTTACTCTGGTCTAAGGTTTACATCCGGCTCAGTGTTTAATTGGGCTCAGTGTTTAGTCTGGCTCAGTGTTTACATCTGGACTCATGTTTACTTTGGACTCAGTGTTTCATTTGCTCGTGTTTACATCTTGGCTCAGTGTTTATCTGGCTCAGTTTTACTCGGGCTCGTATTTTACATCTTTGCTCAGTATTTACACTTTGTCAGTATTTACATCGGCTCTTATTTACATCTGGCTCGTGTTTCATCTGAATCAGTGTTTACATCCGGACTCATGTTTACACTGGGCACAGTGTTTACTCTGTCCTGAGTATTTACATTGGCAGTTTACATCTGGGCTCAATTTCCATTGTGCACGTATTGCATTGGGTCAGAATTTTACATCTGGGCTCAGTATTTACATCTGGGCCATTGTTTACATCTGGGCTCAGATTTACATCTGGGCCTTTTTTACATCTGGTTTCATATTTAACCTGGCTCAGTGTTTACATTGGCTCAGTATTTACACCTGCTCAGTGTTTAATCTGGGCTCATGTTTGCTCTTGGCTCAGTATTTACATCTGGGCTCAGTGTTTACACCTGGGCTCAGTATTTACATCTGGGCTCATTGTTTACATCTGGACTCAGTGTTTACATCTGGGCTCAATATTTACATCTCTGCCCAGTGTTTACATCTGGGCTCAGTATTTACATCTGGGCTCAGTATTTACATCTGGGCTCGGTATTTACATCTGGGCTCAGTGTTTACATCTGGGCTCAGTGTTTACATCTGGGGTCAGTATTTACATCTGAGCTCAGTGTTTACATCTGAGCTCAGTATTTACATCTAGTAACAGTGTTTACATCTGGGCTCAGTGTTTGCATCTTGGCTCAGTATTTATATCTGGGCTCAGTGTATGCATCTGGACTCAGTGTTTACATCTGGGCTTAGTATTTACATCTGGGCTCAGTGTTTACATCTGGGCTCAGTATTTACATCTGGTCTCAGAATTTACATCTGTGCTCAGTATTTTCATCTGGGCTCAGTATTTACTTCTGGGCACAGTATTTGCATCTGGACTTAGTATTTACATCTGGGCTCAGTATTTACATCTGGGCTCAGTATTTACGTCTGGGCTCAGTATTTACATCTTGGCTCAGTATTTACATCTGGGCTCAGTATTTACATCTGGGCTCAGCATTTACATCTGGGCTCAGTATTTACATCTAGGCACAGTGTTTACATATGGGCTCAGTATTTACACCTAGGCTCAGTATTTACATCTGGGCTCTGTATTTATATCTGGGCTCAGTATTTACATCTGGGCTCAGCATTTACATCTGGGCTCAGTATTTACATCTGGCTCAGTATATACATCTGGGCTCATTATTTACATCTGGGCTCATTGTTTACATCTGATCTTAGTATTTACATCTGGGCTAAGTATTTACATCTGGGCTCAGTGTTTACATCTGAGCTCAGAATATACATCTGAGCTCAGTATTTACATCGGGGCTCAGTATTTACATATTGTCTCAGTATTTACATCTGGGTTCATTGTTTACATCTGGACTCAGTGTTTACATCTAGGCTCAAAATTTACAACTGGGCTAAGTGTTTACATCTGGGCTCAGTATTTACATCTGGGTTCAGTATTTACATCTGTGCTCAGTATTTACATCTGGGCTCAGTATTTACATCTGGGCTCAGTGTTTACATCTGGGCTCAGTGTTTACATCTGGTCTCAGTATTTACATCAGGGTTCAGTATTTATATCTGGGCTCAGTGTTTACATTTGGGCTCAGTATTTATACCTGGGATTAGTAATTACATCTGGGCTCGTTTTTTACATCTCGGTTCAGTATTTACATCTGGGCTCAGTATTTACAACTTGGCTCAATGTTTATATCATAGCTCAGTTTTTACATCTTTGCTCAGTGTTTACATCTGGGCTCAGTATTTACATCTGGGCTCAGTGTTTACATCTGGGATCAGTGTTTACACCTGGGCTGAGTATTTACATCTGGGCTCAATATTTACATCTGGGCTCAGTATTTACATCTGGGCTCAGTGTTTACATCTGGGCTCATTATTTACATCTGGGCTCAGTATTTACATCTAAACTCAGTGTTTACATCTGGGCTCAGCATTTACATCTGGGCTCAGTGTTTACATCTGGGCTCGGTGTTTGAATCTAGGCTCAGTATTTACATCGGGCCCAGTGCTTACATCTGGGCTCAGGGGTTTTTTACATCTGGTATCGGTATTTACATCTGGGCTCAGTGTTTACATCTGTGATCAGTGTTTACATCTGGGCTCAGTGTTTACGTCTGGGCTCAGTGTTTACATCTGGGCTCGGTGTTTACTTCTGTGCTCAGTATTTACACCTTTGCTCAGTATTTACATCTGGGCTCAGTGTTTATATCTTGGCTCAGTGTTTACATCCGGCTCAAAATTTACATGTGAGCTCAGTGTTTAAATCTTGGCTCAGTGTTTACATCTGGGATCCGTGTTTACATCTGGGTTTCCTATTTATATCTGGGCTCATTGTTTACATCTGGGATCAGTGTTTACACCTGGGCTCAGTATTTACATCAGGGCTCAGTATTTACATGTGGGGTCAGTGTTTCATCTATGCTCATTATTTACATCTGGGCTCAATGTATACATCTGTGCTCAGTAATTACATATGGGCTCAGTGTTTACATCTGGGCTCAGTATTTACACCTGGGCTTTGTAATTACATCTGGGCTCGTTGTTTACATCTCGGTTCAGTATTTACATCTGGGCTCAGTATTTACATCTTGGCTCAGTGTTTATATCATAGCTCAGTTTTTACATCTTTGCTCAGTGTTTACATCTGGGCTCAGTATTTACATCTGGGCTCAGTGTTTACATCTGGGATCAGTGTTTACACCTGGGCTGAGTATTTACATCTGGGCTCAATATTTACATCTGGGCTCAGTATTTACATCTGGGCTCAGTGTTTACATCTGGGCTCATTATTTACATCTGGGCTCAGTATTTACATCTGGGCTCAGTGTTTACATCTGGGCTCAGCATTTACATCTGGGCTCAGTGTTTACATCTGGGCTCGGTGTTTGAATCAAGGCTCAGTATTTACATCTGGGCTCAGTGCTTACATCTGGGCTCAGTGTTTACATCTGGTATCGGTATTTACATCTGGGCTCAGTGTTTACATCTATGATCAGTGTTTACATCTGGGCTCAGTGTTTACGTCTGGGCTCAGTGTTTACATCTGGGCTCGGTGTTTACTTCTGTTCTCAGTATTTACACCTGGGCTCAGTATTTACATCTGGGCTCAGTGTTTATATCTTGGCTCAGTGTTTACATCCGGGCTCAGTATTTACATGTGAGCTCATGTTTTATATCTTGGTTCAGGGGTTTACATCTGGACCGTTTTTTACATCTGGGCTCTGTATTTATATCTGGGCTGATTGTTTACATCTGGGATCAGTGTTTACACCTGGGCTCAGTATTTACATCAGGGCTCAGTATTTACATGTGGGGTCAGTGTTTACATCTATGCTCATTATTTACATCTGGGCTCAATGTATACATCTGTGCTCAGTATTTAAAATCTGGGCTCAGTGTTTACATCTGGGCTCAGTATTTACATCTGGGCTCAGTGTTCACATCTGCACTCAGTTTTTTGCCTCTAGGCTCAGTGTTTACATCTGGGCTCAGTATTTACATCTGGGCTCAGTATTTACATCTGGGCTCAGAATTTACATCTGGGCTCACTTTTTACATCTGGGCTCAGTATTTACAGCTGGGCTCAGTATTTACATCTGGGCTAAGTATTTACATCTGGGCTCAGTATTTACATCTGGGCTCAGTATTTACATCTGGGCTCAGTGTTTACATCTCGGCTCAGTATTTACATCTGGTCTCACCGTTTACATCTGGACTCAGTATTTACATCTGGGCTCAGTATTTACATCTGGGATCAGTGTTTACATCTGGGATCAGTGTTTACATCTGGGCTCAGTATTTACATCTGGGCTCAGTGTTTACATATGGGCTCAATGTTTACATTTGGGCTCAGTATTTACATCTGGGCTCAGTATTTACATCTGGGATCAGTGTTTACATCAGGCATCAGTGTTTACATCTGTGCTCAGTCTTTACAGTTGGGCTCAGTGTTTACATCTGGGATCAGCGTTTACATCTGGACTCAGTATTTACATCTGGGCTCAGTGTTTACATCTGGGCTCAGTATTTACATCTGGGCTCAGTATTTACATCTCGGCTCAGTATTTACATCTCGGCTCAGCGTTTACTTCTGGACTCAGTATTTACATCTGGGCTCAGTATTTACATCTTCGCTCTGTATTTACATCTGGGATCAGTTTTTACATCAGGGCTCAGTGTTTACATCTGGGCTCAGTGTTTACGGCTGGGATCAGTGTTTACATCTGTCTTCAGTGTTTACATCTGGGCTCAGTATTTACATCTGGGCACAGTGTTTACATCTGAGCTCAGTATTTACATCTGGGCTCAGTATTTACATATGGGCTCAGAATTTACTTCTGGCCTCAGTGTTTACATCTGTTCTCAATATTTACATCTGGGCTCAGTATTTACATCTGGGCTCAGTATTTACGTCTGGGCTCAGTGTTTACATCTGGGCTCAGTGTTTACTTCTCGGCTCAGTATTTACATCTGGGCTCAGTATTTACGTCTGGGCTCAGTGTTTACATCTCGGCTCAGTATTTACATCTGGGCTCAGTGTTTACATCTGGACTCAGTATTTACATCTGGTCTCAGTATTTACATCTGGGATCAGTGTTTACATCTGGGGTCAGTGTTTACATCTGGGCTCAGTGTTTACATTAGGGCTCAGTATTTACGTCTGGGCTCATTATTTTCATCTGGGCTCAGTGTTTACATCTGGGCTCAGTATTTACATCTGGGCTGAGTATTTACATCTGGCATCAGTGTTTACATCTGGCATCAGTGTTTACATCTGTGCTCAGTGTTTACATCTGGGCTCAGTATTTACATCTGTGATCAGTGTTTACATCTGGGATCAGTGTTTATATCTGTGATCAGTATTTACATCTGGGATCAGTGTTTACATCTGGGATCAGTGTTTACACCTGGGCTCAGTATTTACATCTGGGATCAGTGTTAACATCTGTGCTCAGTGTTTACATCTGGGATCAGTGTTTACATTTAGGCTCAGTGTTTACATATGTGCTCAGTGTTTACATCTGGGCTCAGTATTTACATCTGGGATGAGTGTTTACATTTGGCCTCTGTATTTACATCTGGCCTCAGTGTTTACATCTGGGCTCAGTGCTTACATCTGGGACCAGTGTTTACATCTGGGATCAGTGTTTACACATGGGCTCAGTATTTACATCTGGGCTCAGTGTTTACATCTGGGATCAGTATTTACATCTGGGTCAGTGTTTACATCTGGGCTCAGTATTTACATCTGGGCTCAGTATTTACATCTGGGCTAAATGTTTACATCTGGGATCAGTGTTTGCATCTGGTATCAGTGTTTACTTCTGGGATCAGTGCTTACATTTGTGATCATTGTTTACATCTTGGATCACTGTTTACATCTGGGCTCATTGTTTACATCTGGAATCAGTGTTTTTATCTAGGCTCAGTGTTTACATCTGGGCTCAGTGTTTACATCTGGGATCAGTATTTTCATCTTGGCTCAGTGTTTACATCTGGGATCAGTGTTTACATCTGGGATTAGTGTTTACATCTGGGCTCAGTGTTTACATCTGGACTCAGTATTTACATGTGGGCTCAGTGTTTACATCAGGGATCAGAGTTTACATCTGGGCTCAGTGTTTACGTCTGGGCTCATCATTTACATTTGGGCTCAGTGTTTACATCTGGGATCAGTGTTTACATATGGGCTCAGTATTTACATCTGGGCTCAGTATTTACATCTGGGCTCAGTATTTAAATCTGGGCTCTGTGTTAACATCTTGGCTCAGCGTTTACATCTGGGCTCAGTATTCATATCTGGGCTCAGTGTTTACATCTGGGCTCAGTGTTTACATCTGGGCACAGTATTTACATCTGGCCTCAGTGTTTACAACTGGGCTCAGTGTTTACATCTGAGCTCAGTATTTACATCTGGTCTCAGTATTTACTTCTTGGCTCAGTGTTTACATCTTTGCTCAGTATTTACATCTGGGCTCAGCATTTTCATCTGGGTTCAGTGTTTGCATCTGGGATCATTGTTTTCATCTGGGCTCAGTATTTACGTCTTGGCTCAGTGTTTACATCTGAGCTCAGAGTTTACATATGGGCTCAGTGTTTACACATTTGCTCAGTGTTTACATCTGGGATCAGTGTTTACATCTGGGCTCAGTGTTTACATCTGGGCTCAGTGTTTACATCTGGGCTCAGTATTTACATCTGGGCTCAGTATTTACATCTGTGTTCAGTGTTTACATCTGGGATCAGTGTTTACATCTGGACTCAGTATTTACGTCTGGGCTCAGTGTTTACATCTGGGATCAGTGTTTACATCTGGGCTCATTATTTACATCTGGGCTCAGTGTTTACATCTGGGATCAGTGTTTACATCTGGTCTCAGTATTTACATCTGAGGTCAGTGTTTGCATCTGGGCTCAGTATCTACATCTGGGATCAGTGTTTACATCTGGGCTCAGTGTTTACATCTGGGCTCAGTGTTTACATCTGGGCTCAGTATTTACATCTGTGCTCAGTATTTACATCTGGGGTCAGTGTTTACATCTGCGGTCAGTGTTTTCGTCTGGGCTCAGTATTTACATCTGGGCTCAGTGTTTACATCTGTGCTCAGTGTTTACATATGGGCTAAGTGTTTACATCTGGGATCAGTGTTTACATCTGGGCTCAGTGTTTACACCTGGGCTCAGTGTTTACATCTGGGATCAGTGTTTACATCTGTGTTCAGTGTTTACATCTGAGCTCAGTATTTACTTCTAGGCTCAATATTTACATCTGGGCTCAGTATCTACATCTGGGATCAGTGTTTACATCTGGGATCAGTGTTTACATCTGGGCTCAGTATTTAAATCTGGGCTCAGTATTTACATCTGGGATCAGTGTTTCATCTGGGCTCAGTGTTTACATCTGGGATCAGTATTTACATCTTGGCTCAGTATTTACTTCTTGGCTCAGTGTATACATCTAGGATCAGTGTTTACATCTGGGCTCAGTGTTTACATCTAGGCTCAGTATTTACATCTGGGATCAGTGCTTACATCTGGGCTCAGTGTTTACATCTGGGCTCAGTATTTACATCTGGGGTCAGTGTTTACATCTGGGCTCAGTGTTTACATCTGGGAACAGTGTTTATATCTGGGCTCAGTGTTTACATCTGGGCTCAGTGTTTACATCTGGGCTCAGTATTTTCATCTGGGCTCAGTATTTCCATCTGGGCTAAGTGTTTACATCTTGGATCAGTTTTTACATCTGGGCTCAGTATTTACATCTGGGCTTAGTGTTTACATCTGCGCTCAGTGTTTACATCTGGGCTCAGTGTTTACGTATGGGATCAGTGCTTATATCTGGGCTCAATGTTTACATCTGGGCTCAGTGTTTACATCGGGGCTCAGTATTTACATCTGGGCTCAGTATTTACATATGGGCTCAGTGTTTACATCTGGGATCAGTGTTTACATCTGTGCTCAGTATTTACATCTGATCTCAGTGTTTACATCTGTGCTCAGTGTTTACATCTGGGCTCAGTGTTTACATCTGCTATCAGTGTTTACATCTGTGCTCAGTGTTTACATCTGGGCTCAGTGTTTACATCTGGGATCAATGTTTACATCTGGGCTCAGTGTTTACATCTGGGCTCAGTATTTACATCTGGGCTCAGTGTTTAAATCTGGGCTCAGTGTTTACATCTGGGCTCAGTGTTTAAATCTGAGCACAGCATTTACATCTTGGCTCAGTATTTACATCTGGGCTCAGTATTTACATCTCGGATCAGTGTTTACATCTGGGCTCAATATTTCATATGCTATCAGTGTTTACATCTGGGCTCAGTGTTTACATCTGGGCTCAGTGTTTACATCTGGGCTCAGTGTTTACAACTGGGCTCACTGTTTACATCTGGGCTCAGTATTTAGATCTGGGCTCTGTACTTACATCTGGGCTCAGTATTTAGATTTGGGCTCAGTATTTACATCTGGGCTCAGTATTTACATCTGGGCTCAGTATTTACATCTGGGCTCAGTGTTAACATCTCGGCTCAATATTTACATCTTTGCTCATTGTTTACATCTGGGCTCAGTGTTTACATCTGCACTCAGTATTTACATTTGGGCTCACTATTTACAACTTGGCTCAGTGTTCACATCTGGGATCAGTGTTTACATCTGGGCTCAGTGTTTACATCTGGGCTCAGTATTTACATCTGGGGTCAGTGTTTACATCTGGAATCAGTGTTTACATCTGGGCTCAGTGTTTACATCTTGGATCAGTGTTTACATCTGGGCTCACAATTTGCATCTCGGCTCAGTGTTTTCATCTGTGCTCAGTGTTTACATCTGTGCTCAGTGTTTACATCTGGGATCAGTGTTTATATCTGTGATCAGTGTTTACATCTGGGCTCAGTGTTTACATCTGGGCTCAGTATTTACATCTGGGCTCAGTATTTACATCTGGGCTAAGTGTTTACATCTGGGATCACTGTTTACATCTGGGCTCAGTATTTACATCTGGGCTCAGTGTTTACACCTGTGCTCAGTGTTTACATCTGGGCTCAGTGTTTACATCTGGGATCAGTGTTTACATCTGTGCTCAGTGTTTACATCTGGGCTCAGTGTTTACATGTGGGATCAGTGTTTACATCTGGGCTCAGTATTTACATCTGGGCTCAGTGTTTACATCTGGGATCAGTGTTTACATCTGGGCTCAGTGTTTACATCTGGGCTCAGTATCTACATCTGGGCTCAGTGTTTACATCTGGGCTCAGTGTTTACATCTGAGCTCAGTATTTACATCTGGGCTCAGTATTTACATCTTTGCTCAGTATTTACATCTCGGCTCAGTGTTTACATCTGGGCTCACTATTTGCATCGCGGCTCAGTTTTTTCATCTGTACTCAGTGTTTACATCTGAGCTCAATGTTTTCATCTGTGCTCACTGTTTACATCTGGGCCCCAGTAATTTAGATCTGGGCCCTCAGTATTTATAATCTGGGCTCAGTTTTTACATCTGGCTCAGTATTTACCCTGGCTCAGTTTACACTGCTCAGTGTTTACATCTGGGCTCAGGGGTTTTACATCTGGGCTCAGTGTTTACACTCTGGGCTCAGTGTTTACATCTGGGCTCAGTGTTTACACCTGGGCTCAGTGTTTACATCTGGGCTCAGTGTTTACATCTGGGCTCAGTGTTTACAACGGCAGTGTTTACATCCGGGGCTCAGTGTCTACATCTGGGCTCAGTGTTTACATCTGGGCTCAGTGTTTACAACTGGGCTCAGTGTTTACATCTGGGCTCAGTGTTTACATCTGGGCTCAGTGTTTACATCTGGGCTCAGTGTTTACATATGGGCTCAGTGTTTACAACTGGGCTCAGTGTTTACATCTGGGCTCAGTGTTTACATCTGGGCTCAGTGTTTACATCTTGGCTCAGTTTTACATCTGGGCTCAGTTTTTTACAACTGGGCTCAGTGTTTACATCTTGGCTCAGTGTTTACAACTGGGCTCAGTGTTTACGTCTGGGCTCAGTGTTTACATCTGGGCTCAGTGTTTACATCTGGGCTCAGTGTTTACATCTGGGCTCAGTGTTTACATCTGGGCTCAGTGTTTACAACTGGGCTCAGTGTTTACATCTTGGCTCAGTGTTTACAACTGGGCTCAGTGTTTACGTCTGGGCTCAGTGTTTACAACTGGGCTCAGTGTTTACGTCTGGGCTCAGTGTTTACAACTGGGCTCAGTGTTTACGTCTGGGCTCAGTGTTTACGTCTGGGCTCAGTGTTTACATCTGTACTCAGTGTTTACATCTGAGCTCAATGTTTTCATCTGTGCTCACTGTTTACATCTGGGCTCAGTATTTAGATCTGGGCTCAGTATTTATATCTGGGCTCAGTATTTACATCTGGGCTCAGTATTTACATCTGGGCTCAGTATTTACACCTGGGCTCAGTGTTTACATCTGGGCTCAGTGTTTACATCTGGGCTCAGTGTTTACATCTGGGCTCAGTGTTTACATCTGGGCTCAGTGTTTACAACTGGGCTCAGTGTTTACATCTGGGCTCAGTGTTTACATCGGGGCTCATGTTTTACAACTGGGCTCAGTTTACATCTGGCTCAGTGTCTACATCTGGGCTCAGTGTTTACATCTGGGCCTCATGTTTTACAATGGGCTCAGTGTTTACATCTGGGCTCAGTGTTTACATCTGGGCTCAGTGTTTACATCTGGGCCCCAGTGTTTTACATAGGGGGCCAGTGTTTACAACGGGGCTCAGTGTTTACATCTGGGCTCAGTGTTTACATCTGGGCTCAGTGTTTACATCTTGGCTCAGTGTTTACATCTGGGCTCAGTGTTTACAACTGGGCTCAGTGTTTACATCTTGGCTCAGTGTTTACAACTGGGCTCAGTGTTTACGTCTGGGCTCAGTGTTTACATCTGGGCTCAGTGTTTACATCTGGGCTCGTGTTACATCTGGGCTCAGTTTTTAAACATCTGGGCTCAGTGTTTACAACTGGGCCTCAGTGTTTACATCTTGCTCAGTGTTTACAACTGGGCTCAGTGTTTACGTCTGGGCTCAGTGTTTACAACGGGCTCAGGTTTAGGGTCGGGGCTCAGTGTTTACAACTGGGCTCAGTGTTTACGTCTGGGCTCAGTGTTTACAACTGGGCTCAGTGTTTACATCTTGGCTCAGTGTTTACAACTGGGCTCAGTGTTTACGTCTGGGCTCAGTGTTTACATCTGGGCTCAGTGTTTACATCTGGGCTCAGTGTTTACATCTGGGCTCAGTGTTTACATCTGGGCTCAGTGTTTACAACTGGGCTCAGTGTTTACATCTTGGCTCAGTGTTTACAACTGGGCTCAGTGTTTACGTCTGGGCTCAGTGTTTACAACTGGGCTCAGTGTTTACATCTTGGCTCAGTGTTTACAACTGGGCTCAGTGTTTACGTCTGGGCTCAGTGTTTACAACTGGGCTCAGTGTTTACGTCTGGGCTCAGTGTTAACATGATCAATTCTAAAGTTCTCTTATTATTTATAAAAATATAATTTATTATAAAATCCTGCCTAATGAAGCATGAGTTAAGTTTGACTTATTTTAAATTTGAAAGTGTTATCTCTGTTGTCTTTGTTATCTTTGTTGTCTTTGTTGTCTTTGTTGTCTTTGTTGTCTTTGTTGTCTTTGTTGTCTTTGTTGTCTTTGTTATCTTTGTTGTCTTTGTTGTCTTTGTTGTCTTTGTTGTCTTTGTTATCTTTGTTGTCTTTGTTGTCTTTGTTGTCTTTGTTATCTTTGTTGTCTTTGTGTTTTTTGTTATCTTTGTTGTCTTTGTTGTCTTTGTTGTCTTTGTTATCTTTGTTGTCTTTGTTATCTTTGTTATCTTTGTTATCTTTGTTATCTTTGTTGTCTTTGCTGTGTGATGAATTACGCTGCTGGAGAGACAATTATCTTTATTGGTTTATTACGAGATATGAATATTTCTGGAAATGTTGTCAATGTTGTTCAGCATAGAAAAGTCTTAGATAAACCTCGGCCGTTTTATCCTACTAAGACGCTGACATCCCTGACAGTTCCATTCGAAAGGATCTTTTAACCCTTGTAAATAAGCATTGTGGCTTTGTAAATGGTCCAAGTTGGATCGAAACGTCGTCGTAAGCTCCTCTCTCCTATGTGCGGGGTATTTGTGTATTGTAAATAATAATACTGGAGAAGATAATTCAGTCCTTCAGAACAGTGCCGGTAAAAAAGAACTGAAACAGTTCTAGACCGAAGGTTTCTAAATGATATTTTGCTAGTGGGTAGAGAAACGTAAGTCAACAAGTGGGAATTTCAGTGAAACTTTTAGTGAGGAAAATTTTTATAATGCGACGAACTGCATAATACCACCCAAAGATCTTTTCGCAGAAGGGTCGCAGAACTTCATGAGAGAGTTTAACTTACGGATTGAGAGCTCAGAGGGGCAAAAAAGTTTTAATTGGAACTGTGATCCTCGAAAAAACCTTCCGTCTTCTAAGATTTTCTCTTTAATCTTTCATGCAAATAAATCTTAAAAAATGAAGCACACCTACACACGAACACGCACACACATACACACTCACACACACACACACACACACACACACACACACACACACACACACACACACACACACACACACACACACACACACACAGCAGCTGAGGAAGAGGACACAGAAGTGAAAGGGGCTGGGAAGAGAGACAAGGACAGAATCAGAAGAGAACAACTAGAGCGGGGCAGAGCAACAAGCGCAAGCACCCACAGAACAACCCCTAGAATCCCACAACCAAACACGCTATCCCAACACAGACCACAATCCACACTTACAGCTCCCACCCCACACTACTCCGCATAATCCCACAGCACACTGCCAAGTTCCCCACCCACACAGACCCCCCAGAACACAGAGTTGGAGACGAAACTGAAGGTGTGGTACATCAACGCTGATGGAATAACGAATAAGTAGGAGGAATGACATGAAAGAGTCAAAGAGGCATCACCGGACATCATAGCTCTCACAGAAACAAAGCTCGCAGGAATGATAACAGATGCCATCTTTCCAACAGGATATCAGATCCTGAGGAAAGACAGAGGGAACAGAGGGGGTGGAGGAGTGGCACTGCACATTAAAAACCGATGGGATTTTGATGAGCTGGAGAGAGAAGGGACAGAGGAGAAGCAAGAGACTACACAGTAGGAACACTTCAGCCTGGAGGTTTCAAGGTGGTAATTGCAGTGATGTATAACCCACCACAGAACAGTAAGAGGCCAAGGCAAGAGTATGATGAGAGTAATAGAGCGATGGTGGACAAACTAGCTGAGGTGGTCAGAAGGACTCATGCGAACAGGACTGGGAGAACTTGGAGCCACATGGGGGCCCAAAAACGTGGAGAGCTAAGATGATGGAGGTGTTACTGGAAAACCCTATGTATCAACACGTAAGGGACACTACCAGAGAGAGAGGAAAGGATGAACCAGCAAGACTGGACCTAGTATTCACCTTGAGTAGTGCAGACATTGAGGATATCACACACGAGAGACCCCTCGGGGCCAGTGATCATGTGGTTTTGAACTTCGAATACATAGTAGAGTTACAAGATGAGAGGGAAGTAGGAACAGCAAGACGAATGAAGGCAAACTACGAGAGAGGAGACTACACAGGCATGAAGAATTTCCTACACGTGGTTCAGTGAGACAGAGAACTGGCAGGGAAATCAGTAAACGAAATGATGGGATATGTGACAACAATATGGAAGGAAGCTGTGGAGAGGTTTGAACCCATGTGTAACAGAAACAACGAGAAAGCCAGGATGAGCCCTTGGTTCACCCAAAGGTGTAGAGAGGCTAAAACCAAGTGTGCTAGAGAATGGAAGAAGTATAGAAGGCAAGGAACCAGAATGAATAAGGAGAGAAGTCGTAGAGCCAGAAATAAATCTGCACAGATAAGAAGGAAGGCCCAACGACAATATTAAAATGACATAGCAGCGATAGCCAAATCTGACCCGAAGCTATTGTACAGCCAAATCAGGAGGAGAACAGCAGTCAAGGACCAGGTAATCCGGCTGAGGAAGGAAGGAGGAGCGACAACAAGAAATGACTGTGAAGTATGTGAGGAACTCAACATGAGATTCAAAAAAGCGTTCACAGAGGAGACAGAAGGCACTCCAGAAAGATGGACAGGTGGGGTACACCATCAAGTGTTGGACACAATACATACAACCGAGGAAGAAGTGAAGAGGCTGCTAAGTGAGCTAGATACCTCATAGGTGATGGAGCCGGTTAACATCTGTCCATGGGTCCTGAGAGAGGGAGCAGAGGTGCTATGTGTACCCCTAACAACAATATGCAACACATCTATCGAAACAGGGCGACTACAGGAGTTATGGAAGACAACAAATGTAGTCCCAATTTTTAAAAAAAGGAGATACACAAGAAGCATTAAACTGCAGACCAGTGTCACCGATATGCATAATATGCAAAGTCAGAGAAAAAAATATCAGGGGAAGAGTGGTGGACAACCTAAAATGGAATGAACTTATCAACGACAGCCAACACAGTTTCAGGGACAGAAAATCCTGTGTCACAAACCTACTGCAGTTCTATGACAGGGTGACAGCAGTAAGACAAAAGAGAGAGAGGGGTGGGTAGATTGCATTTTTTTGGACGGAAAGACGGCGTTTGACACAGTTCCACATAAGAGATTGGTGCAAAAGCTGGAGGACCAGGCAGGGATAACAGGGAAGGCACTACAATGGATCAGGGAATACTTAGTCAGGAAGACAACAGCGAGTCATGGTGCATGGTGAGGTGTCAGAGTGGGCACCTGTGACGAGTGGGGTTCCACAGGTGCTGATTCTGGTATTTGTGAATGACGTGTAGGAAGGAATAGACTCCGAAGTGTCCCTGTTTGCAGATGTGAAGTTGATGAGAAGAATCCAATCGGACGAGGACCAGGCAGAACTACAAAGGGATCTGAACAGTCTGCAGTTCTGGCCCAGCAACTGGCTCCTGGAGTTAAACCCCACCAAGTATAAAGTCATGAAGATTGAGGAAGGGCAAAGAAGACCGCAAGCGGAGTACAGTCTAGGGGGCCAGAGACTACAAACCTCACTCAAGGAAAAAGATCTTGGGGTGAGTATAACACCAGCCACATCTCCTGAGGCGCCGGTATGCTGAAGCATACCGGTGCCTAGCAAACCTAAGAACAGCATTCAGACATCTTAATAAGGAATCGTTTAGAACCCTGTGCAACGTGTTCGTTAGGCCCATATTGGAGTATGCGGCACGAGTTTGGAACCCACACCTAGCCAAGCATGTAAGATAATTAGAGAAAGTGCGAAGGTTTGAAACAAGACTAGTCCCAGAGCTAAGAGGTATGTCCAACGAGGAGAGGTTAAGGGAAATCGACTTGACGACACTGGAGGACAGGAGAGATAGGTGGGACATGATAACGACATATGAAATACTGAGAGGAACCGACTAGGTGGACAAAGACAGAATGTTCCAGAGATGGGGCACAGCAACAAGGGGTCACAGTTGGAAGTTGAAGACACAGATGAGTCACAGGGATGTTAGGAAGTATTTCTTCAGTCACAGACTTGTCAGGAAGTGGAATAGTTTGGGAAGCAATGTAGTGGAGGCAGGATCCGTACATAGCCATACAGCCCCTACCTTCTAGGTGACCCTGACAATTTTACACCTGCGAACCTTTTAGGTACCCTGGCTCATATTCATCGTGGATGATATTTTCGTTTTGAATACGCAATCCTTCGATGTATTCCTAATGAATTTTGCGAAGTAATTACTCTCGTTCAGTCATTTGCAATTTTATTTATCCTCCCTTTTACTTCCTTTTAAAATTTCAATGACTCTTTATCCTGTTAATCAAATTTTATTCTGAATACTTGTTCCCACAATTTTACTACTGACATGAATCAGAGCTCTGTAGAAGACTCTTATATTATTGCAGGACAAACACTTACTATCTTATAGTATTACAGGACAAACACTTACTATGGCAATATAAACACAAATGCAGTATAATGTGATCCTTTATTGACTACGTTTCGCCCACACAGTGGGCTTTTTCAAGTCACAAACAGAACTACCTGGGGTGGAAGGAACGCGAGTATTTATAGTCCAGCTGAGGTCAGGTGAAGAATGCTGCATCTGATGATGTACCGAGTGGGGTTATAGAGTCTAAAAACTTGGGTAGCTTGGAAAGGAGATTGGATAAGTTTGTGAGCAGACCTTCTACAGTGTTCTTATGTGGGATAGCGATGAAGAAGTTTCATCGCTATCCCACATAAGAACACTGTAGAAGGTCTGCTCACAACTTATCCAATCTCCTTTCCAAGCTACCCAAGTTTTTAGACTCTATAACCCCACTCGGTACATCATCAGATGCAGCATTCTTCACCTGACCTCAGCTGGACTATAAATACTCGCGTTCCTTCCACCCCAGGTAGTTCTGTTTGTGACTTGAAAAAGCCCACTGTGTGGGCGAAACGTATTTTATACCATTTATTTCCAAACACTTACTATCTTGAAGATTGAGACACTTATGCAGCATATGGGAATCTTTATTCAGGAAACGTTTCGCCACACAGTGGCTTCATCAGTCCAATACAAAGAGGAAGGCGTAAGGAGAGGTATTGGACTGATGAAGCCACTGTGTGGCGAAACGTTTCCTGAATAAAGATTCCCATATGCTGCATAAGTGTCTCAATCTTCAACTTGTCGGTTTTTCAAACCATTCATCACACTTACTATCTTATATTACTACAGGACAAACATTTGCTATCTTATATTATTACAGGACAAACACTTGCTATCTTATATTATTACAGGACAAACATTTACTATCTTACATTATTATAGGACAGATACTTACTCTCTTATTTTATTACAGGACAAACACTTGCTATCTTACATTATTACAGGACAGATACTTACTATCTTATATTATTACAGGACAAACACTAACTATCTTACATTATTACAGGACAGATACTTGCTCTCTTATTTTATTACAGGACAAACACTTACTATCTTACATTATTACAGGACAGATAATTACTCTCTTATTTTATTACAGGACAAACACTTGCTATCTTACATTATTACAGGACAGATACTTACTATCTTATATTATTACAGGACAAACACTTGGTATCTTACATAATTACAGGACAAACACTTACTATCTTACATTATTACAGGACAGATACTTACTATCTTATATTATTGCAGGACAAACACTTACTATCTTACATTATTACAGGACAAACACTTACTATCTTACATTACTACAGGACAAACACTTACTATCTTGCATTATTACAGGAGGAGCACTTGCTATCTTATATTATTACAGGACAAACACTTACTATCTTATATTATTACAGAACAAACACTTACTATCTTATATTATTACAGTACAAACACTTACTATCTTATGGATTTAAATTAGATAAGCATGGATTTAAATTAGATAAGTTTAGATTTAGAAAGGACATAGGAAAGTATTGGTTTGGAAATAGGGTAGTAGATTAGTGGAACAGTCTACCTAGTTGGGTTATTGAGGCTAGGACTTTGGGTAGTTTCAAATTTAGGTTGGATAAATACACATTCTGTCCTTAGGACCTTGTGTAGCTTTAAGAAGAGACTGGACAAATATATGAGTGGGAGGGGCTGGGTTTGATTGGTGTCATTGGGTACGGGAGTTATTTCTTGGGCGGCTTTAGGTAGAGATCGTTTTGATAAGGACCTGCCTCGTATGGGCCAGTAGGTCTTCTGCAGTGTTCCTACATTCTTATGTTCTTATGTTATCTTATATTATTACAGGACAAACACTTGCTATCTTATATTATTACAGGACAAACACTTGCTATCTTATATTATTAAAGGACAAACATTTACTATCTTACGTTATTACAGGACAAACACTTACTATCTTACATTATTACAGGACAAACGCTTACTATCTTACATTATTACAGGACAAACACTTACTATCTTACATTATTACAGGAGAAGCACTTGCTATCTTATGTTATTACAGGACAAACACTTACTATCTTATATTATTACAGGACAAACACTTACTATCTTATATTATTACAGGACAAACACTTACTATCTTATATTATTACAGGACAAACACTTACTGTCTTACATTATTACATTACAAACACTTACTATCTTACATTATTACAGGACAAACACTTACTATCTTACATTATTACAGGAGAAGCACTTGCTATCTTATGTTATTACAGGACAAACACTTGTTATCTTATATTATTACAGGACAAACACTTACTATCGTACATTATTACATGACAAACACTTACTATCGTATATTATTACAGGACAAACACTTACTATCTTACATTATTACAGGACAAACACTTACTATCTTATATTATTACAGGACAAACACTTACTATTTTATGTTATTACAGGACAAACACTTACTATCTTATGTTATTACAGGACAAACACTTACTATCTTATATTATTACAGGACAAACACTTACTATCTTATATTATTACAGGACAAACACTTACTGTGTTACATTATTACAGGACAAACACTTACTATCTTATATTATTACAGGACAAACACTTACTATCTTATGTTATTACAGGACAAACACTTACTATCTTACATTATTACAGGACAAACACTTACTATCTTATTATTACAGGACAAACACTTACTATCTTATATTATTACAGGACAAACACTTGCTATCTTATATTATTACAGGACAAACACTTGTTATCTTATATTATTTCAGGACAAACACTTGTTTGTTAGGTAAGACACATATGCAACAGTTAGGTATCTTTATTTCGAAACGTTTCGCCTACACAGTAGGCTTCTTCAGTCGAGTACAGAAAGGTTGATAGAAGCAGAAGATACTTGAAGACGATGTAATCAGTCCATCACCCTTAAAGTTTTGAGGTGGTCAGTCCCTCAGTCTGGAGAAGAGCATTGTTCCGTTGTCTGAAACAATATGAAGTTGAAGTGACAGAATGGGGCCTTTATATAGTGCCAGGAGGTGAGACGTAGGTTGCTTTGGGAGGGCAGGTCCTTCTCAAACCCAGCCGTTCTCACTAGTAGAGGTTGTCGAAGTGGTCTGTACCAAGATACCCTTGTGTTGCAGTGTCTGACAGAATGAACATTAAAATGGTATGAAATACCGACAGATTGTTAGGTAAGACACATATGCAACAGTTAGGTATCTTTATTTCGAAACGTTTCGCCTACACAGTAGGCTTCTTCAGTCGAGTACAGAAAGGTTGATAGAAGCAGAAGATACTTGAAGACGATGTAATCAGTCCATCACCCTTAAAGTTTTGAGGTGGTCAGTCCCTCAGTCTGGAGAAGAGCATTGTTCCGTTGTCTGAAACAATATGAAGTTGAAGTGACAGAATGGGGCCTTTATATAGTGCCAGGAGGTGAGACGTAGGTTGCTTTGGGAGGGCAGGTCCTTCTCAAACCCAGCCGTTCTCACTAGTAGAGGTTGTCGAAGTGGTCTGTACCAAGATACCCTTGTGTTGCAGTGTCTGACAGAATGAACATTAAAATGGTATGAAATACCGACAGATGGACTGATTACATCGTCTTCAAGTATCTTCTGCTTCTATCAACCTTTCTGTACTCGACTGAAGAAGCCTACTGTGTAGGCGAAACGTTTCGAAATAAAGATACCTAACTGTTGCATATGTGTCTTACCTAACAATCTGTCGGTATTTCATACCATTTTAATGTTCATTCTGTCAGACACTGCAACACAAGGGTATCTTGGTACAGACCACTTCGACAACCTCTACTAGTGAGAACGGCTGGGTTTGAGAAGGACCTGCCCTCCCAAAGCAACCTACGTCTCACCTCCTGGCACTATATAAAGGCCCCATTCTGTCACTTCAACTTCATATTGTTTCAGACAACGGAACAATGCTCTTCTCCAGACTGAGGGACTGACCACCTCAAAACTTTAAGGGTGATGGACTGATTACATCGTCTTCAAGTATCTTCTGCTTCTATCAACCTTTCTGTACTCGACTGAAGAAGCCTACTGTGTAGGCGAAACGTTTCGAAATAAAGATACCTAACTGTTGCATATGTGTCTTACCTAATAATCTGTCGGTATTTCATACCATTTTAATGTTCAGGACAAACACTTACTATGTTACATTATTACAGGACAAACACTTACTATCTTACATTATTACAGGACAAACACTTACTATCTTACATTATTACAGGAGAAGCACTTGCTATCTTATGTTATTACAGGACAAACACTTACTATCTTATATTATTATAGGACAAACACTTACTATCTTATATTATTACAGGACAAACACTTACTATCTTATATTATTACAGGACAAACACTTACTGTCTTACATTATTACAGAACAAACACTTACTATCTTACATTATTACAGGACAAACACTTACTATCTTACATTATTACAGGAAAAGCACTTGCTATCTTATGTTATTACAGGACAAACACTTGCTATCTTATATTATTACAGGACAAACACTTACTATCGTACATTATTACAGGACAAACACTTACTATCGTATATTATTACAGGACAAACACTTACTATCTTACATTATTACAGGACAAACACTTACTATCTTATATTATTACAGGACAAACACTTACTATTTTATGTTATTACAGGACAAACACTTACTATCTTATGTTATTACAGGACAAACACTTACTATCTTATATTATTACAGGACAAACACTTACTAATCTTATATTATTACAGGACAAAACACTTACTGTGTTACATTATTACAGGACTAACACTTACTATCTTATATTATTACAGGACAAACACTTACTATCTTATGTTATTACAGGACAAACACTTACTATCTTATATTATTACAGGACAAACACTTACTATCTTACATTATTACAGGACAAACACTTACTATCTTATATTATTACAGGACAAACACTTACTATCTTATTTCATTACAGGACAAACACTTACTATCTTATATTTTTCTTATTATAAATCAACCTATTAATCTCATTTCTAACTGATCAATCTCCTTGATTTGGTATTTAGTTTATTTTAAAACAAATATTTTGAAAACATTCAATGAAATTTTTTTTTTTAGTTTCCCATTAAATAACTAAATTGATTTTAGCTTTAATTAAAATAGTTTTTAACCCTATAAAAAATTAAAGTTTAAAGATAGAGGAAGAAATCTTTTCCAAGTCATGTATATTAAATTATCCTATATCAAACGGGGCAAAGTCCCCTAAGCCCAAATAAATTGAAAACTGAATAACACTGAATTTACATAAAACCAGGATCTTAAAATCTCTCCCCTTAAAAACAATAGAGTTGACATTCCCCTTATAAATAAATTCTAACATATTCAGCAATGAAAATCAATACAAACTCTCCTCTACAATATTATATATTAAACCCAGAAACCAACTGAGATTCGCACTCCGCAAAATTCAATGGACATCTTTCTGTCAGAGTAAAGTAATTCCAGGTTCACCTTGCATTAAACTCACTATGTTAACACTTATACACTTGAAATGAAAGCCACCGGCATTATGCATATATTTTAAAACTATCACAATAACTTATTAAATTACTGTTACATCCTTCATAATAATATTTCACCTATTAATCTATATTAAATAAATTTTATTGCAAACTATTCCTTCTCATCTTCTTGATCTAATGTACTTATTTCATTATATTTCAATGACTCACTCAATAAATGTTACCTAATTTTTTTTTATTCGCCGGTATTCTCCCGGCCCGGGTCTTTTCCAAGTAGTGGTGACCCGGCCTTGGCTCCCTATCTGGGGAGTGTCTCGAGACTTAAGTCTCCCATGGGAGGAGGTACAAGTACCTCCTCATCTTTGGGACCAACTGTCCCCAGGCCTAGCCACAGTCCCCGCCCTCACGGGGCTCGTAGGGAGAAGCTAGGCCTCTGGTATGCCATCTGCCCCGCCACAAAGGGGCTCGTGGGGATGGCAGTCTTATGAGCTGCAGGTGGTAGCAAGCTCAGGCCTTCTAATGTTATCTAATAATGATTCAACCTGTTAAACAAAAGTGAGATTCTGCTTCCATTATAAAACAGATTCGTCTAGAAAATCTACAATACCAACATATTCTTTGAATTTAAAGCAGATAACTATTGAAGCCTTAATTTTATTACTTTTAAGTATGATAGGGTGATAGGGTATCTAATACTATTTCGTATCTTAATTTTCCCGGCCTCTTTTTATTTTCAAATTAATCTTTATTCATTCCTAATACACCAGTTTCTTCTTTTGTTATTATAAGTCTGAATTAACTTCTAAATCAAATAACCTGAACTAAAATATCTTTATTCAGCTTTTAAGTCTAACTGCGACTGCTAGTACAAAATTTAATCAAATTTATTATAGTTTACAAAATCAAACATTAATACAATCTATAATATTCTGTACTGCGACTTACCAGCATAATCTTTTAAAAATGAAATATCTTTATCTCTCTATTCCTCATTAAAATTTACATATATTAACAACTATAAAACAAAAATACAAACGAGAATCAAACATTTTACCAATAATACTCACACATGAACATCTTATTTCTCCTTTTTAATAATTAACTTTTGCTATATCATAACACAATGTAATATATTACATATGAAAATATCATTTAAAACAATTTCACCTTAGTTTCCATCCTCTTAATAAAGTAATTGTGGTGCCTGCTATAAAAGTATCGACGTTTGTTTACATTGATTTCATGGGGACTAACATGCAAATAAACTGAAATTTTTTGGAGGCGTTAAATTACATGAAATGTTGTGATCTGTGATCTCTACTGTCGTGACCACATGACAACTGCACTGCTTTCCACAATAACAAACTATTTCATGAAGATACTCAAGATTCACTTTTTTTTTTAGACAGAAATCCAATACAGGATGCCCATCCTACGTACAGTCTCCTAATTACCTACCTACTACTGTGATTTGGGAATCAACAAGTGTCTTGACACTTGTGAAAACAGGTGACTGGTCGCTGATCCATCAGTGACAGGAATGAGCGCATCCCTCCAACATGTCTTGCAGCGTCAGCATGAATTCCCTTCCAGTCCCATCCTCTCATCTAAAGTTGGTCAGAGTTTTCAAACTTTCAACATTACCCTTCACTTGTTGGAATTTCGCCAACCTGAGTTCTGAGAGAATGAAGGAAGAAATGAAAGATAAGATCCTGAGAGGAGTGTGAGTTAAATAGTGAATTGATGCATAGAAGAGTATTAAGGGGAGAAAATAATAAAATACAAAAATAATCTAATTTAACACTAAAAGAGGAGAAGGAAAGAAAGTTCATGGGCTTTCTCTCTGGGGATTATTCCTTCTGTGTTGTACACCGTCCTGCCAGATGACTGTGAAACAGAAACCTGTAACTGTTTTGCATGATGGTAGGATTGCTGGTTTCTTTTTCTGTCTCATAAACACGCTAGATAACAGGGATATCTTGCTACTCCTACTTACACTTTGGTCACACTTCACAGACACGCACATGCATATATATATATACATACATCTAGGTTTTTCTCCTTTTTCTAAATAGCTTTTGTTCCTCTTTATTTCTTCTATTGTCCATGGGGAAGTGGAAAAGAATCTTTCCTCCGTAAGCCATGCGTGTCGTATGAGGCGACTAAAATGCCGGGAGCAATGGGCTAGTAACCCCTTCTCCTGTAGACATTTACTAAAAAAGAGAAGAAGAAAAGCTTTATAAAACTGGGATGCTTAAATGTGCGTGGATGTAGTGCGGATGACAAGAAACAGATGATTGCTGATGTTATGAATGAAAAGAAGTTGGATGTCCTGGCCCTAAGCGAAACAAAGCTGAAGGGGGTAGGGGAGTTTCGGTGGGGGGAAATAAATGGGATTAAATCTGGAGTATCTGAGAGAGTTAGAGCAAAGGAAGGGGTAGCAGTAATGTTGAATGATCAGTTATGGAAGGAGAAAAGAGAATATGAATGTGTAAATTCAAGAATTATGTGGATTAAAGTAAAGGTTGGATGCGAGAAGTGGGTCATAATAAGCGTGTATGCACCTGGAGAAGAGAGGAATGCAGAGGAGAGAGAGAGATTTTGGGAGATGTTAAGTGAATGTATAGGAACCTTTGAACCAAGTGAGAGAGTAATTGTGGTAGGGGACCTGAATGCTAAAGTAGGAGAAACTTTTAGAGAGGGTGTGGTAGGTAAGTTTAGGGTGCCAGGTGTAAATGATAATGGGAGCCCTTTGATTGAACTTTGTATAGAAAGGGGTTTAGTTATAGGTAATACATATTTTAAGAAAAAGAGGATAAATAAGTATACAAGATATGATGGAGGGAGAAATGACAGTAGTTTGTTGGATTATGTATTGGTAGATAAAAGACTGTTGAGTAGACTTCAGGATGTACATGTTTATAGAGGGGCCACAGATATATCAGATCACTTTCTAGTTGTAGCTACACTGAGAGTAAAAGGTAGATGGGATACAAGGAGAATAGAAGCATCAGGGAAGAGAGAGGTGAAGGTTTATAAACTAAAAGAGGAGGCAGTTAGGGTAAGATATAAACAGCTATTGGAGGATAGATGGGCTAATGAGAGCATAGGCAATGGGTCGAAGAGGTATGGGGTAGGTTTAAAAATGTAGTGTTAGAGTGTTCAGCAGAAGTTTGTGGTTACAGGAAAGTGGGTGCGGGAGGGAAGAGGAGCGATTGGTGGAATGATGATGTGAAGAGAGTAGTAAGGGAGAAAAAAATAGCATATGAGAAGTTTTTACAAAGTAGAAGTGATGCAAGGAGGGAAGAGTATATGGAGAAAAAGAGAGAGGTTAAGAGAGTGGTGAAGCAATGTAAAAAGAGAGCAAATGAGAGAGTGGGTGAGATGTTATCAACAAATTTTGTTGAAAATAAGAAAAAGTTTTGGAATGAGATTAACAAGTTAAGAAAGCCTAGAGAACATATGGATTTGTCAGTTAAAAATAGGAGAGGAGAGTTATTAAATGGAGAGTTAGAGGTATTGGGAAGATGGAGGGAATATTTTGAGGAATTGTTAAATGTTGATGAAGATAGGGAAGCTGTGATTTCGTGTATAGGGCAAGGAGGAACAACATCTTGTAGGAGTGAGGAAGAGCCAGTTGTGAGTGTGGGGGAAGTTCGTGAGGCAGTAGGTAAAATGAAAGAGGGTAAGGCAGCCTGGATTGAAGGGATAAAGATAGAAATGTTAAAAGTAGGTGGGGATATAGTTTTGGAGTGGTTGGTGCAATTATTTAATAAATGTATGGAAGAGGGTAAGGTACCTAGGGATTGGCAGAGAGCATGCATAGTTCCTTTGTATAAAGGCAAAGGGGATAAAAGAGTGTGCAAAAATTATAGGGGGATAAGTCTGTTGAGTATACCTGGCAAAGTGTATGGTAGAGTTATTATTGAAAGAATTAAGAGTAAGACGGAGAATAGGATAGCAGATGAACAAGGAGGCTTTAGGAAAGGTAGGGGGTGTGGGGGACCAGGTGTTTACAGTGAAACATATAAGTGAACAGTATTTAGATAAGACTAAAGAGGTCTTTGTGGCATTTATGGATTTGGAAAAGGCGTATGACAGGGTGGATAGGGGAGCAATGTGGCAGATGTTGCAGGTATATGGTGTAGGAGGTAGGTTACTGAAAGCAGTGAAGAGTTTTTACGAGGATAGTGAGGCTCAAATTAGAGTATGTAGGAAAGAGGGAAATTATTTCCCAGTAAAAGTAGGCCTTAGACAAGGATGTGTGATGTCACCGTGGTTGTTTAATATATTTATAGATGGGGTTGTAAGAGAAGTAAATGCGAGGGTCTTGGCAAGAGGCGTGGAGTTAAAAGATAAAGAATCACACATAAAGTGGGAGTTGTCACAGTTGCTCTTTGCTGATGACACTGTGCTCTTGGGAGATTCAGAAGAGAAGTTGCAGAGATTGGTGGATGAATTTGGTAGGGTGTGCAAAAGAGAAAATTGAAAGTGAATACAGGAAAGAGTAAGGTTATGAGGATAACAAAAAGATTAGGTGATGAAAGATTGGATATCAGATTGGAGGGAGAGAGTATGGAGGAGGTGAATGTATTCAGTTATTTGGGAGGGGAACGTAAAAAGGATGGGTCTATGAAAGATGGGGTAATCATAAATTGATGGGGGGAAAAAGGGGTGAATGGTGCACTTGGGTCTGGGGAGACAAAGAATTTGCCCTTTGGGAGGCAAAGGGGGGAATGTATGAAGTATTTTACAACGCTTTTAGGGTGGAAGCAGGGGGGATGAATGTTGGCGGGGAAAGGCTGGAGGCAGTGGAGATTTCATTTTGGGTGCAAGTGTGGTGTAATTAATGCAGAGAATTCTGTTTGGAATTAGGAGGAGGTGCGGATTACCAAAATGTTGTCCAGGGGGGCTGGGGAAGATTTGTTAGGTGGTTCGGACATGGGGAAGAAGGAGCGAAACGAAAAACTTAAAGGGTGTTTCATCTGTTGGAAGGGAAGGCGGGGTAGGGTGGGCCTAAAAAGGGTTTGGGAGGGAGGGGGAAAAAGGAGGTTTTTGTGCGAGGGAGGGCTTGGACTTCCAGCGGGCTGCGTGACGTGTTTGATAGGTGAATGGAACAAAGGTTTTTAAATATTTGGGCTGTTGGAGTGTGACAAAGTAACTTTTATGAAGGGGTTCAGGGAAACCGGCGGGCCCGGGACTTGAGTCCCGGAGAGGGGAAGTACGTGCCGCACTGAAGGAGGGTTTGTTATGTTGCATTTTTAAAAACTGAGTGTAAAGCACTCTTCTGGCAAGACGTGATGGAGTGAAGAGGGTTTGAAAGTTTTTTTTTTTTTGGCCACCGCCTTTGGGGGGAATCGGCCCTGTGAAATAAAAATAAATAAAAATTATTATTATTATTATTATTTTATTTTTATTATTTTATTATTATTATTATTGTAGTAGGTATAGTAGTGTGTGTCTTTGTAGTATATTTTTTTGCTCAAGGAGAAAAGTCCCTGGGGGGTTTTACAAAGGGATTCACATCAATTTTTTTGTGCATCTCTCTTGGGGTAATGAAGAAAGGGTTTTATTTTTTTTTGTCAAGGTTTCGTCGTAAAAAGTGCCAAGGGGCAATCTTCTTTACTTAAATTAATTCATTCCAGTTTTCCTTTGTTCAGAAAAGACTTTACTGTGTAGATTTGTTAAGTCACTACCCTTCACGCTCCCCTTCAACCCCATAACATTCACTTCCACCGCTTCAGCTTCCTATCGGGTACACTTACCCCATCCTCCGTCTACCCATCCCACACTCAAAACCCAAAACCCCAACTAAAATCTACATTATTTTCATTTTAATAACCAACACCACCACCCTCACCCCCCACCACACTAATTTTTGCACAAAACCAAAATCACATACCACTATCACATTTCTATATAATTCTATGACAACAAAAAAGCCCCCTCTAACCCCCAGCAATACTCACCCCTTTTTCCCAAAAAATCAACACTCACCCCTTTCCCGAACATCAATACCCCCCTTTCTCAATAACATCAACAATCACCCTTCCCCGCAACTCAATACCCCTTCCCAACATCAAAACCCCCCTTCCACACAACCAATGTACCCTTCCTCAACAAAAAACCAATCCCCCCCCCACAAAAAACAACACACCCATTTATCTCAAAATAACATCCCCTTCCCCAAAAAACAACAGACTCCCATTTTTCAAAACATCAACACTCACCCTTCCACAACAACATCAACACTCACCCTTTCCCACAAAAAAAAATCAACACTCACCCTTCCAACAACATCAACACTCACTCTTCCTCAACAACATAAAATACTCACCTTTCCACAATACTCACCCTTCACAACCACTACACTCAGCACACACACATGTATCATCACCAATCACTGCTCTTTCTCATCATCCTGTCGCTCATCACCATTTCCACATCTCCACACCAGTTATCTCCACCACTACATTCCTCTAACCATCACCACCACCACACCGCAGTCATTACTACCACCCCCCTCGCCAACTACCACCACCACCAACAACACTCACTCCTCCACATGCGATCACCACTACTACTGTTGACTGTAAATGTACGTAGGATTTCGTCGGTAGAATGTCCTTTTGGGCTTTACATCCTTTAAAGTTATCCAGGGAGGTGCGGTCCTGTGAGGCACTCTCTGTAGTAACACTTATTATAAGTTGTAGTCTGTAGAATATCTTATAGAGAATCTCCTTTTACGGAGATTTCTAGTATATTTTTTCCAGGTATGAACTCCTGGAGCCCAGTCAGTAGGATCAGCTGTTTAAAATGGGACTCACGAAGATAACTCTAGATGGTGAGAGGCTGGATGTTGTGGTGCGTCCTGCTTACACTTTAGTAAAGGAATGACAGAAGTAAAATACCAAAGCTGCATACTCCTACCTCTGAAGGTAGTTCACAAGAAGGAAGTGAGTAGTGCAGCACAATGATAGCATACAGATAGGTGCCAGCATGTTATAAATAAGTGACCGAAACTGCTACGATCGGGATGCAGTCACATGTCTTGTGACATTACATACTCCTATGTCATGTTTCTGGATCCAGGTGTTGGTCAGTGGCATTTGAACCGCTCTGCCACACCTTGTCATTTTTCTTAAATAAATAATAAGATTTTTTTTAAGGGTGCCATAAAAATAATATTTTGAGTTGAATCATTATTACTATTATATTTGCAAAATTCCTGGTAGATATCGCTACTTGATTGTGGCTACTTGATTGTGGCTACTTGATTGTGGCTACTTGATTGTGGCTACTTGATTGTGGCTACGTACAATAACGTCAAGTTCTTTACGAATCTTATTGTTACTAATCCCGGAATACTTACATGCATACTTATTTACTTAACCTTCAGTGCTGGTAGATCTTACCTAGATAAAAGTCTATATTTATTTTCGCCAGTTTACTTCCCAATTTGCCCATTTTTTTTTATAGAAGAAAGTGGAAGAATTGAAATACTGAATTTCATGAGGTAATTCCGGAGTGCCTCATCAAATTGTGGCTTGTGGCTTAGCGCTTCTTTTTGATTATAATAATAATAATAATATCAACGCTGATAGCCTGTCATTTCAATTTTTGACTGACTTAAACGTGTGCTCTAGCACTTTTTTTTTTGAAGGGGAGGGGGAGTTGAAGAAATATCCGTCACTGTGAACCAAGACATTTCCTCTAAGTGAAAGTTTTGAGTTAGTTTAAGGATCTATATGTCCTGATTTACCATTTTCAGGATTTATTTTTTATTAGTGTTTGTGTAATAACTTGTCAGTGCCATATATGATTCACTTCTAGTCTTCAAAACTAATACTGACCTGATTCTTTCAACATTCAGCGGCCTTCGGTTATGTAATATGTGACCATGAAGCGACCGAAATACTTCTAATTATTATTATTATTATTATTATTATTATTATTATTATTATTATTATTATTATTATTATTATTATTATTATTATTATTATTATTTATCTTAAATAAATATTCCTCTTAGCTTTTGCTTTTATTTTGCTTATGACTAGAGAAAGCCTCATCAAATTGGCTTCAAAATTTCAAAGTCTGTGAATAGACACTACCGTCAGATTCTGGGAACAAGTGACACATGCAGGCGCCCTGTGACCAAAGTTGTTACATCTGTTTCCAGCGTCCTGGAATGGCTGAGATAACTTCCTGAATTCTCTGTGTGGCGAAGCTTCAGTCGAAGACGAAGGTGGAGAGAAAAAAATGGATTTGTTGGAATGTTCTCCATAACTCACAAAAAAAAGTCTCTCCTGACTGGGTGCCGATTTTAAACAATGGTCAGGTTCCCGAACCCAAAATTATATTCGGTAACTAATATTTCTTCAGACTGACTCCAAAAAATTAATGATGATTCATCCTATATGAAGTATATCCCATAAAGTATATCCCATAAATTTATACTCAGTAGGTGCGAATTTGGAATTTTCAAAAAATCTAAAATCTAAAAACTTTGGAATCCGAGCAGTTAATAATGATTTTTTTTTTTTTCTTTTGATCAGCTTCATAATTTCACCTCTGGTGAGTTTTATTTATAAAAACTTTTTATTTACTTTGAGATATGCGAAGTTCAATTTCCACAATTTATTATAATAACAGGATAAAATCTGTTTTGACATGTTTTATGCATTACAAATTTATCTTTCTTTACTGAAAGTATTTTTGTATTCTTTTTCGATTTTTTTATGTGCTAATTTCTCATTTTTTACTTAGTCAATTATGTGAAATTGTATTTTCTTAATAAAAATATTATATATTTTTTCTTTCGCGTTGGTAGATAATTCTAAATGAAATATGGGAAAATAAAATATAAAAAATCGCGCTTTAATTTAGTTTTTAATTTTAAGGAGAACCGACATTCCAATTTTTTGAAAATTTTTCGCAGAATTTTAATTTCTCCAAAATTTTCGGTTATGACTTTATAACGCCTTATTTTTTCGGAGTAAAATTTCTAAACACTGGTGCACTGTATCTATCAAAAGATTAATGGAAATATTTACCCAACCACCCAGGGAGAAATTATTGCATACTCAAATTTTCGTTTTCCTTATTCGGCAAAAAGAGCATTACAGTTAAACCAAAACAGCAAGTTTTAACTATTCGGCACGACCAGCTCCTCCCAAAGAACACAAACAGTCCCATTGGGACAAACCGATCATGGAAAAAATCGCCAACACAATGCTATCCAATGCTTCAGGAAAGAACAAAGCTCGTCTCCTGGCAGTGAAGGCACCACACTCAGGAGATTTCCTGTTAGCTGTTCCCAATTCCTCCTTGGGCACTCAACTAGACCCACAGGACATTCGGATTGGTGTTGCTCTTCGCCTAGCCGCCCCCATCCTCACCGAACATAGGTGTATTTGCGGCAGGGCGACAGCTGACCAATTCGGACTTCATGGTCTCGTGTGTCACACAGCAGAAGGGAAGTATGTCAAATGCGTCCTGATGGAGCCACTATGCTACCCTGGAAGGATAAAAAGCAAATTGCCTGGGACTACACCTGTGTCGCCACATTGGCAGACACCTACTTGCCATACTCCGAAGCTGAAGGGGGTGGAGCTGCCAGCCACAGGGAGGCCCAGAAGACCCGCAAATATGAAGACCTTCCCCCTTCTTATAACTTCATCCCAATAGGGTCGGAGACCCTTGGAGCATGGGGCAAGTGTGCTCTAAAGTTCCTCAAAGAGCTGGGTGAAAAGCTCATCATAGAAACCAAGGACCACAAGGTGGCCAGCTTCCTTTTTCAGAGAGTCAGTGTCGCGATCCAGAGAGGAAATGCCTGCAGCATTCTGGGTATGCGGCCCACTGCCAGGAAGCTGGACGAAGTATTCGAGATGTAGCTCTGAGTTGTTTTCTAGGTTGTTTTACTTTCTATTGTATATTTGTGAATGTTTTGTCAATGTATTTTGTCTTTAAATAAAATAGATATTAAATATAGGGGATGGTAGGAGAAAATTTTCAAACAGCTTCAAGGAGAACCTTGAGTTTTCCTTGAAGCAAGTTTATTCTTTTCTCTGAGGATGAGAGTCCCTATAACAGTTCTAGAGGTGGTGCCTCCCTATATTTATATATATATACATATATATATATATATATATATATATATATATATATATATATATATATATATATATATATATATATATATATATATATATTTATATATATATATATATATATATATATATATATATATATATATATATATATATATATATATATATATATATATATATATATATATATATATATATATATAATATCGGCCAGTGGGAATCGGCCAGTGTGATAATAAAAAAAAAAATAATAATAATATATATATATATATATATATATATATATATATATATATATATATATATATATATATATATATATATTCAACAAACCGGCCGTATCCCACCAAGGCAGGGTGGCCCAAAAAGAAAAACGAAAGTTTCTGTTTTTTAAAATTAGTAATTTATATAAGAGAAGGGGTTACTAGCCCCATGCCCCCGGCATTTTACAACACGCATGGCTTACGGAGGAAGAATTCTGTTCCACTTCCCCATGGAGATAAAAGGATATATATATATATATATATATATATAATATATATATATATATATATATATATATATATATATATATATATATATATATGAAGGTAGGCAGTAGGTTGGTAGACAGCAACCGCACAGGGAGGTACTACCGTCCTGTCAAGTGAGTGTGAAAAAGAAACCTGTAACTGTTTTACATGATGGTAGGATAGCTGGTGCCCTTATTTCTGTCTCATAAACACGCTGAATAACATGTATATCTTGCTACTTCTACTTACACTTACGTCGCACTACACAGGCACGCACATGTATATATATACACATACATACATACACACATCTGGGTTTTTCTTTTTTTTCTTCTTCTTCTTTATTTTCTCTATTCTCCATGGACAAGTGGAAAAGAATCTTTCCTCCGTAAGCCATGTATGAGGAGACACTAAATGCCAGGAGCAATGAGCTAGTAACCTCTTCTGTAGAAAATACTAAAGATGTGAAGAAGAAAAACTTTATAAATCTGGGATGCTTAAAGGTACGTGGTTGTAGTGCGGATGATAAGAAAGAGATGATTGCTAATGATATGAATGAAAAGAAGTTGGATGTCCTGGTTCTAAGCGAAACAAAGCTGAAGGGGGTAGGTGAGTTTCAGTGTGGAGAAATCAATGGTTTTAAGTCAGAGCTAAGGATGGGGTAGCAATAATATTTAAGGATCAGTTAATGAAGGAGATGAGGGAATACAAATGTATAAATTCAAGGATCTTGTAGATTTAAATAGGGTTGAATGCGAAAAGTTGGTCATAATGAGTGTGTTTGCACCTGGAGAAGATAGGAGTGCAGAGGAGAGAGAGAGAGAGAGAGAGAGAGAGATTTTGGGAGATATTAAGCGAGTGTGTAGGAACTTTTGAACCAAGTGAGTAAATGTGGAAGAGGACCTAAATGGATGTAGTAGGTATGTTTGAGGTGCCAGGTGTAAATGATAATGGGAGCCATTTGATTGAACTTTGAATAGAAAGGGGCTTGATTATAGGTAATACATATTTCAAGAATAAGAGGATAAATAAGTATACAAGATATGATGTAGAGCGTAATGACAGTAGTTTGTTGGACTCCGTATTTGTAGACAAAAAACTGTTGGTTAGACTTCAAGAACATGTTTATAGAGGGGCCACAGATATATCAGATCACTATTTAGTTGTAGCTACACTGAGAGTAAAAGGTAGATGGGATACAAGGAAAATAGAAGCAGTAGGTAAGAGAGAGGAGAAGGTTTATAAGCTAAAGGAAGAGGCAATTAGGGTAAGATATAACCAACTATTGGAGGATAGATGGGCTAGTGAGAGTATACTAATCGCGTAGGCTTAAGAAGGTAGTATTAGTGTTCAGCTGAAGTTTGTGGTTACAGGAAAGTGGGTAAGGGAGGGAAGGATGATGTAAAGAGAGTAGCAAGAGAGAAAAAGTTTACATATGAAAGGTTTTCACAGAGTAGAAGTGATACAAGGAGGGAGGAATATATGAAGAGAAAAACAGAGGTTAAGAGAGTGGTGATGCAATGTAAAAAGAGAGCAAATTAGAGAGTGGGTGAGATGTTATCAAGAAATTATGTAGAAAGTAAGAAAAAAAATTGGAGTGAGATTAATAAGTTGAGGAAGCCTAGATAACGAATTGATTTGATTGTTAAAAATGTGAGAGGAGAGCTATTAAATAGAGAGTTAGAGGTATCGGGAAGATGGAGGGAATATTTTGAGGAATTGTTAAATGCTGATGAACACAGGGAAACTGTGATTTCTTGTGTAGGGCAAAGAGGAATAACATCTTGTAGGAGTGAGGAAGAGCCAGTTGTGAGTGTGGGGAAGTTCGTGAGGCAGTGGGTAGTGAAAAGGGGTACAGCAGTTGGGATTGATGGGATAAAGACAGAAATGTTAAAAGCAGGTAGGGTTATAGAGTAGTTGCTTGTGCTTTTACTTAATAAATGTATGGAAGAGGGTAAGGTACGTAAGGATTGGCACAGAATATGCATAGTTCCTTTGTATGAAGGCAACGGGGACGAAAAAATTTCAAAAATTATAGGGGAATAAGTATGTTGAGTATACCTGGTAAAATGTATGTTAGAGTTATTGTTGAGCGAATTGAGAGTAAGACGGAAAGTAAGATAGCAGATGAACATGGAGGCTTTAGGAAGGGTAGAGTGTGTGTAGACAAAGTGTAAAACATATAGGTGATCAGTATATAAAAAAGGGTAAAGAGGTTTTTGTGGCATTTATGGATTTGAAAAAGGCATATGACAGGGTGGATAGGGGGGCAATGTGGCAGATGTTGCAAATGTAAGGAACATGAGGTAGGTTACTGAAAGCAGTGAAAAGTTTTTACGAGGATAGCGAGGCTCAGGTTAGAGTATGTAGGCGAGAGCGAGATTATTTCCCAGTAAAAGTACGCCTTAGACAGGGATGTGTGATGTCACCATGGTTGTTCAATATATTTATAGATGGGGTTGTAAGAGAAGTGAATGCTCGAGTGTTGGCAAGAGGTTTCGGGTTAAAAGATAAAGAATCTAACACAAACTGAGAGTTGTCACAGTTGCTCTTTCCTGATGACACTGTGCTTTTAGGAGATTCTGAAGAGAAATTGCAGAGGTTGGTGGATGAGTTTATTATGGTATGTAAAAGAAGAAAATTGAAAGTTATTATAGGAAAGAGTAAGGTGATAAGGATAAAAAAAGTTAGGTAACGAAAGACTGGATATCAGGTTGGATATCAGGATGGAGTATGGAGGAGGTGAATGTATTCAGATATTTAGGAGTGGACGTGTCAGCAGATGGGTCTATGAAAGATGAGGTGAATCATAGAATTGTTGAGAGCAAAAAAGGTGAGTGATGCACTGAGGAGTCTGTGGAGACAAAGAATTTGGTCTATGGAAACAAAGAAGGGAATGTATGAGAGTATAGTTATTCCAACGCTCTTTTATGCGTTTGAAGCATACTTGGTAAATGTTGCAACATGAAGGCAGGAGGCAGTGGAGATGTCGTGTCTGAGGAAATTGTGAGGTGTGAATAAAATGCAGAGGATTCATAGTTTGGAACTTAGGAGGTGTGCGATTACCAAAGCTGTTATCGAGAGGGCTGAGGAGGGGTTGTTGAAGTGGTTCAGACATGTGGAAAGGTTGTAACGAAATAGAATGACTTCGAGAGTGTATAAATCTGTAGTGGAGGGAAGGCGGGGCAGAGGTCGGCCTAGGAAAGGATGGAGGAAGTGGGTAAAGGAAGTTTTGTGTGCGAGGGGCTTGGACTTCCAGCTAGCATGCGTGAGCATGTTAGATAGGAAAGAATGGAGACTAATGGTTTTTTAAGACTTGACGTGCTGTTGGAGTGTGTGCAGGGTAATATTTACGAAGGGATTCAGGGAAACCGGCAGCCCGGACTTGAGTCCTGGAGATGAGAAGAACAATGCTGGCACTCTGAAAGAGTGTTAATGGAGTGAATGATTTTAAAAGTTTTTCTTTTTCGGGTCACTGTGCCTTGGTGAGAGACAGCCGATGTATTAATAATATAAAAAAATTAACATGCACAAGCTCCCTATTGGTAATGTTACATAGACTATTACTAGATTTTGGTTCCGAGAGATAAATGGAGGAATTCTCTTATCTTCAAAAATATCAACACTCGTCCATCCTATAGGAATATTGTAAACTGATTGCATTATTTTGTCTTCATGCTAGTAAGCGGTTCTTCATCCAAGGAACCGGATTCATCTTTCCATTCCACGGAGCGAATCACAATGTCTCCCATTCAACAGGCACTCAGTAATTTTTCAAATTATTTAAAAAAAAAGTAATTGTGAACAGTATCAGTTTTTTTGAGTAATTCATCCTATGAAATAGATAAAACAGAAGATCATTATATTGAAATATTTGCAGTACCTGGAGAATGCCAAATCTGGTTGGCTTTAAACTTTTAGTGTTGATCTATTTTCCTTAATGGAATCTTCGTCTTGACTTCAGGTTGTGTTAAGTTTTAATGTCACTTATATTAATAAATTTGATGTCTGTGTCATGACTGGAAGATGTGTCTTTTGATTAACAAATCACAATATTTGCTTTCAATGGTTAATTCTAAGTTAAATCTACTTAATGTACGTACACATAGCATCTGTGTGTCCTCAAAATCAAGGGTAAAAAAAATTATACATTATGTGCTGGAAGTTTTAATACAAGTTATTAAATTTATTACATGCATTCTTTAACGTTGGAAAAACTTACTTAGAGAAAACTGTGTCCACAATGTACTACTTTTTTTTATATGGAAGAGAGTGGGGAAAAATTATACTCATTTTCACGCTACAATTTTTGAGTGCCTCGCTCTTCCACACTCTTAACTTAGTAATAAAAATTCTGAGTGGCCTCAAGTGCAATATTCTGGTGTACTTTGGGATATTGGTTCAGTCTGAGCTAATAAGAGAATCTCTTCCGTTTGGTTTCAAAAAATTAAATAATTTTAGAATGTATGCGTCCTAATTAGACTTTTCTCACTGAAAAAAAATGGAATATTAATGTCCATGGGATAACTTGCGAATATTAATGGCCATGTGATAACTGGTGAATATTAATGACCATGTGATAACTGGTGAATATTAATGACCATGTGATAACTGGTGAACACCTAATATTGAAATCTTTACTGCAAATATTTCACTGCATTAATCCAACCGCATGCAGTGACATACGGGGAAGCTGCAGTTATGCACTGTAGATCGTGCGGTCACGGTAATGCATCTAGCAATTATTATTATTATTATTATTTTCATTATTGTTCTTTAATATAGCTATAAATTGGGTGAAAAACAAAAGAATGCCCAGGTGTTGAGGACGAGTCCGGCATTAAGGGCAGAAAAAAGAAAAAACAAAACGTCTCATTGGTTCTATGATGAAGACAATTCTTTCTTTGGAAATTTTGACGAGAAGTTGGAAAGACATGTGGAGGATTGACAGAGGATATGTAAAATAAATAAAAAAATAAAATAAAAAAGAACAAGGTAACGAGAGTGACACAAAAGTCTAGGCAATTAGAGACGACATCAGACTGGAGGGAGTGAATGTCTTCAGATTTTTGGGAGTGTCCATATCGATACATGGGTCTTTGAAAGACGAAGTGAGCAATATTAAAAACGAGGGGGAAGAAGATGGGTGATGGGTTAATGCATCTGTGGAAAGAACTTTATCTACTGAAGCAAAAACAAAAAGAGAAATAGTCTGGACTCTAGAGAATAGCAGTAGCAACACTTTTAAATTGCTTAAGTCATTATCTTTAATGTTGCAGTAAAGAAGAGCCAAGAAGCAATGGAGATGTCATGTTTGACTTCAGTTAGTGGAATGACTTATAAACGTAGAAATAATACAATGGTACTCTGATAAAGATATAATCTAGAGGGTTGACGAGGGATTGTTGATGTGGTTTGGACATTAAGAAAAGATAGAATAGAATTTAATGATCAATTGCATATATTTTTCTGGGGTGGAGGAAATAATTGGTAGGGATCATCGAGAATGAAGACTGAGTGGATAATAAAGTTTTGAGCGTCAAGCGGACAGTGAGAATGTTACATCGGACTGAATGGACACGAAGTTCGGAGTGTGAGCAAGGCAACCTCTATGAAGGGATTAAGAAATACCGTTTAACCTGATTTGAATCCAGGAGGTGAGAAATACAGAGTAAAATGGTGTATGTATGTGCAGTGGTGAATGTATGTGTAATGGTGAATGTATGTGTAATGGTGTTTATATGAGTAATGGTGAATGTATGTGTAATGGTGAATGTATGTGTAATGGTGAATGTATGTGTAATGGTGAATGTATGTGTAATGGTGAATGTATGTGTAATGGTGAATGTATGTGTATGGTGAATGTATGTGTAATGGTGAATGTATGTGTAATGGTGTTTATATGAGTAATGGTGAATGTATGTGTAATGGTGAATGTATGTGTAATGGTGAATGTATGTGTAATGGTGAATTGTATGTGTAATGGTGAATGTATGTGTAATGGTGAATGTATGTGTAATGGTGAATGTATGTGTAATGGTGAATGTATGTGTAATGGTGTATTGCGACCCCTGAATGGGTCATAATGTATATAATACATATTGGTATAAACCTTGGTAATAAATACCGACAAGTTGGTTTAGAGAGACACGTAAGCGAACACTATAACATATTTATTAGAAAACGTTTCGGTCCTGGGACCTTGATCACTTCTAACAACATGTTAGAAGTGATCAAGGTCCCAGGACCGAAACGTTTTCTAATAAATATGTTATAGTGTTTGCTTACGTGTCTTTCTAAACCATAATGCATATTACCTGTTCATATAATTTTATATTGCTTATATTTGCGATATTAGCTAAATCGTAAATATATTGTTTTATATTATTATTTGACTTAGTTATATTATTAGGTAGGATGTAACATTTACATATTATTCAGTGCTCATTGTTCGTAAGTATTAAGTAGCTGACGGCCTTGTCTAACTATCGCTCTGATTGTTTCCCTGCCAGCTTCTCTGTAGTTGCTGGGCAGCAGCAGTCCACGGAGAGTCACGTGATCAGGGTGGGGTGTTCACACCTCACCTGGGTGAGGGACTACCTGGCCTTCGCTCGTTCTCTGTCTGTTTGACGTTGCTCCCAATAAGATGTCCCTCTTCAGCTCTCCCTTGCTGGCCCTTGTTGGAAGATCGTCTCTGACGCTTTCTCGTTGCTGGTTCTGTGTAACTCTGTTCACAGAACATAGCCCAGACTTAGTGATTTTCGACGTTATACTGAGGTTGTGTCGCACAGACACTCTGAGAAACTCAGGTCCTGAGCTGTAGCTTCTGACCTAATTTGTACTGGTATCTGTGTACTGTCACAGTCGGGGATTTTCTAATGCTGAACTTAGATTCAGTAGTATGGGAGTTTTGTGACTTTTGTGGAGGATCTGCAGATGGTCCCTACTTAGTGTCGTTATATTATCTTCTTGTTCCTGATTCTTTGTCGCTCTTGCTTGTTATATTGCTGTTCGGCTTATCAGTCATTTTATTGTTCAAGCAAGCTGTTCTGATTGCCAGGTTGGTCAAGAAGTTAGTTTATGTGAGGACTTTTAGTCAGTCACTGGTTAAGGCTAGTCGAATCTTGAGACATAGCAAACTACTTAGAGCACTTACACACATACACGCATACTCACTTATATATATTAGTATTATGTTAGTAAATGCTAACAGTGTACCAGACGGTACTTAAAAGCCATAAAGATATGATATGTACCTTCAGCACAATATTACTGTACACCAGAGAAATGTAGAAACTTGTATCCTATATTATATTCAATTGATTAGTTTAATTTACTTTAATAATATACGCCTAGGCAACTTTATTGTTATTAATAAACTTATTAAATTTTAATTTCTTTAGTTAGTAGCCTACCAGTTGTAATCCTGAAGCACTATTGAATCTTATTAAATTCTAATGGATAATTGGACCAGGATACTGACTACTTGTTACAAAAACCCAGTAACAGGCTGGATGCTAGAAGAGCAGTCCTTTCTAGTATTCACTGGAGATCTCTATGCTTATTAGATATCGCGTTATTTGTAATATGGTGAATGTATGTGTAATGGTGAATGTATGTGTAATGGTGAATGTATGTGTAATGGTGAATGTATGTGTAATGGTGAATGTATGTGTAATGGTGAATGTATGTGTAATGGTGAATGTATGTGTAATGGTGAATGTATGTGTAATGGTGAATGTATGTGTAATGGTGAATGTATGTGTAATGGTGAATGTATGTGTAATGGTGAATGTATGTGTAAAGGTGAATGTATGTGTAATGGTGAATGTATGTGTAATGGTGAATATATGTGTAATGGTGAATGTATGTGTAATGGTGAATGTATGTGTAATGGTGAATGTATGTGTAATGGTGAATGTATGTGTAATGGTGAATATATGTGTAATGGTGAATGTATGTGTAATGGTGAATGTATGTGTAATGGTGAATGTATGTGTAATGGTGAATATATGTGTAATGGTGAATGTATGTGTAATGGTGAATGTATGTGTAATGGCGAATGCGCTTCTTTTTGAGAGTAACCTAGCAACAGTGGAAGGTTAATTTTTTAAATATTAATAATATAATAATAATAATAATAATAATAATAATAATAATAATAATAATAATAATAATAATAATAATAATTGTTATTATTATTATTAGCAGTAGTAGTAGTAGAAGTAGTAGTTTTAGCATTGTTCTTAGCACTTTACGAAATGAAGTTCATAAATTTTCAGAACTGATGCTGTATATTCATGTCAACAGTAAACAAAAAGAAGTACACATAATGACGTCAGGTCATAGGAGAGAATTACATCGCATTGGTTCATATATTGTAAAAAAAATATTAGTTAACATAGACTAAGAAACATAGAGTATTTTACATTGCATTTAATCGCAGGAAAGTAAGCATCATGATCCACCAATATTCACACAAGAGAAGTTGAGAGTCAGAGGTTATCACAGGTTGCTAACATGAACACGGACTCTGCCACAACTGAAAGGGAGACAATCTAGACCACTGCTGAGCAGGAGGAGGGATCTCCTCTACAATAGTGAGAGAGAGAGACAGAGACAGAGAGACAGAGAGACAGAGATGAAGAAGAACCCAACACCGTCCCTCGACCAAACGTTCCTTCTGAATATGCAGGAGTATGTAAATTACCTGCTGACAAAGTCATCACTCAGGAACTCATATTCTCTCTCTCTCGCCCACACGTTCTCAGTCCCATATACATCAACGCACCAGCACGCACACGCATACACTCACACTCACACACACACACACACACACACACACACACACACACACACACACACACACACACTCACACACACACACACACACACACACACATACACACACACACACACACACACACACACACACACACACACACACACACACACACACACACACACACACACATAACCTTCGTTTTTGAGCCTACTGAATGTTCTGTAAGTTACTAAAACTATTTGTTATTCGTAAAAACTACTTAAAATATGATATTGTCCAGTATATTATGAAAAATCTCCAGTTCCATAAATTGACATCTTCACTGAGCTTTAATATTTATTTTATAGATTTAAGATGTACATAACTAAAGAATATATTTCTTAATATTATTTGGCCGTTCAGTAATTGTTATATTACAGTAGGAACCAAGGAACCACTTAAGATGTATGAATTGGTACCCGAAAACCACTTAACTTTGTGATTTGCATCTTACTTATTGCCTGGTTAATAAATTCTTAAGGGTAAATTTTGGATTGGTTCCAGGATGTTACAGTCAAGCGCAAACTCAGCCGGCATATCACTGTTTCCCACAAACACTATTTTATTACAACATTACTTTATTATGTGTAAAATACATGATATAATAATTTTATTACAGGGTAGGACTTCATTTGCTACATATTTTTTTCATATTTAAAAACTTCTGAAGAAGTTTATTTAATGCTTTATTATGTCATAGAAGTACATGGTAGTGTTTTAACTCGACTTTATTTACCATAGCATACACAATTTTAAAAATCCACGCCTATGATAACTGAAACATTCAGGTAATTATTCCATTTTTTAGCAGTAATTTTTTAAAGCTGTTAGCTGTCTTGAGGAGGATTAGCCAGAATTTGCTTTGCTGTGGTTGAGGTTGCAATATAATGCTGAATGTTTTCTTTGTTCAGGTTCTAACAAACCACTTGGGAATAATATTCTTCAGGATTACCTCTATTTTTTGCCAGGAAGATGCTTATTTTTCACTTGAAGCATATGATGCCTCCTTCCATATTTTTTCTCAGGCAGTTCCCATTTTCTATAGGCATAAGGTAGGAATGAGTAGACAACATATTCCTAAGCAGTAAGAAAGCTTGTGATATAGTATCAGCATGGATGTGGACACTGATTCGGCATGAGAGTAATGAAGAAGTGGGTTCAGGTGAACAGCGACAGAGGAGACAAACTCCATATTTGTATTCATACATACTTATCTTACATATCAGTCAGTAAAAAGTTAGGTGGGACCAAGAGCTGGAGCTCACAGCCAATCAAATAGGCACCTGAAGGCCTTATTCCTGGGTTCAGTTGTGCATGTTATAAAAATGACAGCATGACTTGTGTCCAAGGGTTTAAAATTAGTTGGAACCAAGAGTCAGAGCTTGTATTCAAATAGCTTTTTGCAAATTGGTAATTACAGTGGTACCCCGAGTTTCGGACAACTCCCAACTCAAACAATTGTATAAGTGTATTATTGTAAGTGCTTTTGTAAGTGCATTTTTGGGTATCTGAAACGGACTAATCTAATTTACGTTATTCCTTATGGGAGCAAATTCATTTGGTAACGGCACTCAAACAGCCTTCTGGAACAAATTATGGCCGAAACTCGGGGTACCACTGTACTTGAAAAGTAGAAGCAGAGATGATAGATGAAGTACTGTAGCAGGAGGTACAGCAAGTGGTGGAGTACCTCAAGTATCTGTTGGGCCCCACATTATTCCTGGTGTACAGCATATAGTATATGACCTGGTTACAGGAATTTTCCTACATAGGCTTATTTACAGATGGTGCAGAAATAATAAGAATATACATTAAAGAGGAAAGTATCCTCAGGAAGACTTGACAGACTGATACAGTTAATACTTTAAGTTACATAAGCAATTCCATATTATTGGTAAAGTTGTAGGCTTTTTTCACTAAAGAGGATTTTGACACTCCGAGAAGTATTGCTCTGAAGTGGAATCTGGAGCAAACAATGATATCTTATCAGCTGTATAAAGTACTACAGGTAAAACCAGTCAGAGATGCATTATAGATTACTCAAGTACCCCAATGCCAGTATCAACTAACTGACAACTCTGCATCAACATCAACACAAGAACCACAGCCACTCACCTCAGCCCATTAAGGCCACATCAAAACACACACACACACACACACACACACACACACACACACACACACACACACACACACACACACACACACACACACACACACACACACACACACACACACACAAAACACACAAAACACACACATAAAACACACACATAAAACACACACATAAAACACACACACACACACTTAAAACACACACACGCACATAACTTACATAAAACACACACACACGCAACACACACATAAAACACGCACGTGGATAAAACACACACAAACACATACACACACACACACATAAAACACACACACACACAAAACACACACACACACACACACACTAAAACACACAGAAAACACACACACACACACACACACACACACACACACACACACACACACACACAACACACAAAACACACACACATAAAACACACACAACACACACAAAACACACAGAAAAACACACACAACACACAGAAACACAAAACACAACGAAACACACACACGAAACACACACATGATACACACAAACACACACACACACACACAAAACACACACATACACACACACTTCACACACACACTTCACACACACACCACACACGCTTCACACACACTTCACACACACACTTCACACACACACACACTTCACACACACACACACACACACACACACACACACACACACACACACACACACACACACACACACACACACACACACACACACACACACACACAACACACCCACAACACACACACACAGCACACCCTCAGCCCATTAAGGCCACATCAAAACACACACACACACACACACACACACACACACATAAAATACACACATAAAACACACACATAAAACACACACGCAGAAAACACACACAAAACACACATACACATACACTTCACACACACACTTCACACACACACTTCACACACACACACTTCACACACACACACACTTCACACACACACACTTCACACACACACTTCACACACACACACACACTTCACACACACACACACACACACACACACTTCACACACACACACACACTTCACACACACACTTCACACACACACTTCACACACACTTCACACACACACTTCACACACTTCACACACACACACACCACACACACACACACACTTCACACACACACACACCTCACACACACACTTCACACACACACACTTCACACACTTCAAACACACACACAAACACACACACACACACACACACGGGGCCAGGAGCTGAGTATCGACCCCTGCAACCACAATTAAGTGAGTACACACACACACACACCAGGCCTAGTGTCTAATCGACATGTGCCTTGGACAAAATGGTAACTAACACACACACACACACACACACACACACGCATGCACATACAACAGGCTTAGTGTCTAATCGACATGTGCCTAGGACCAAATGGTAACTAACACACACACACATACTACAGGCCTAGTGTCTAATCGACATGTGCCTAGGACAAAATGGTAACTAACACACACACACACACACACACACACATACTACAGGCCTAGTGTCTAATCGACATGTGTCTAGGACAAAATGGTAACTAACACACACACGCATGCACATACAACAGGCTTAGTGTCTAATCGACATGTGCCTAGGACCAAATGGTAACTAACACACACACACACATACTACAGGCCTAGTGTCTAATCGACATGTGCCTAGGACAAAATGGTAACTAACACACACACACACACACACACACAGGAGCTATGACTCGACCCCTACAACCAACAAATAGGTGAGTACACACTGTGGCAAACTAGAGTACGGTACAGTTTCGCCTTATGTCACACACCCGTATAAGCTGCCCTCCAGACAAGCGAACCAGCAGTGTAAGGGTAGAGCAGTCAGGGCCCTCACTGTTACGTTAAACTTGCCTGGTACAATCCAGCCAATCACATGAAAGTCCACCAAAGTTGTGAAGCGTTATCAGAGACTCGTGAATCAACACTGGCAGACTTACCTCGAGTCTGGTAGCTCGCTGTTCTCAGTGTGTCTCTTGCTTGCAACTTAATATATGTACAGAGTGTATATACACTGTATATATTAAGTATTTGCTCTTTGCTGCCTCTGTGCTTATCCTACCTCGGTTGTTTTGCTGACACAGTTACGCTCTGGTATACAGGCCACAAGGCTACACCTGTGCGCATAATACACACAAACACACACCTAAGAATATATATATTATATATATATATATATATATATATATATATATATAATATATATATATATATATTTATATATATGAAGACAAAATACATTGGCCTAACATTCACAAAAATACAACGCCGCTCCCCGGCGGTGGGCCGCGTGCCCAGAATGCTGCAGGCATTTCCTCTCTGGATCGCAATACTGTCTCTGAAAGAAGAAGCTGGTCGCCCTGTAGTCCTTGGTTTCTATGATGAGCTTTTCACCCAGCTCTATTAGGAAGTTTAGAGCACACTTGCCCCATGCTCCAAGGGTCTCCGACCCTATTGGAATGAAGTTATAGCAAGGGGGAAGGTCTTCATATTTGCGGATCTTCTGGGTCTCCCTGTGGCTGGCAACTCCACCCCCTTCCACTACGGAGTATGGCAAGTGGGTGTCTGCCAGTGTGGCGGCACAGGTGTAGTCCCAGGCAATCTGCTTTCCATCCTTCCAGGGTAGCATAGTGACTCCACCAGGACGCTTTTGACTTCAATCAGACCTCTGTACTTGGAGTTTCCATTGAGCTGGGCAACGGGCTGTGGCGAGGTTTCTCTTTATGATGTCATTGACCTCCTCATGTCTGGCATACATACATACACACACACACACACAATATATATATATATATATATATATATATATATATATATATATATATATATATATATATATATATATATATATATATATATTTATATACAGTGCTAGTCACGGCATTATGCCGAGTGAGCGCCTCGGCATAATGCCGTGACGAAAATCAAAGGCCCACTGTACAAGGGGGTCTTTCTTCGTCAGTGCATCATGCCGAGTAGAAGTCGTAAGCATGACGTCACGGTCTGCTGCCACACTCCACAGAGACTCCTCAGCGCTCATGTGGCTGCCATAGTGAGAGTAAGTGTTGCACTTTTGTCTCTCATCCACCCCGTCTTTTTTCCGGTGCTCCCTTTGATTTTTAGGCTATACATATCATAGGGCTTCACAAAACTGGGCACCAGACGAAAGAAATAGTGAAGAATGTTGGTGTGTGTGGGCGTTCAGTGAGGAACTGTTTGCAGCATTTCAAGATTGGTGGCGGTGTCGAGTTACCGTCTGCCAAACCTCGGCCTGGCCCCTCGAAGAAGACATACCTTAACTGTGTTAAAGAAGCAGTTAGAGAGTACACCTAAAATAACCGCTAGAGAACCGAAAGAAAAGGATCCACATCTTCTCTCAGAGGTGTTTGTAAGTACTGTTAACAGACGTGTGTCAGAACTGGGCTACAGGAGTCACTGCCAGGTTAAGAAATCACTCCTCTACAAGCCATCAAAGAAACATAAGCTGGAGTATGCAAAGAAATATCATCACTGGAATCCTCAACAGTGGTTTGAAGTACTTCGGAGTGATGAAGCTACCTTCACTGTCACTTGTAACCGTGGGGGACATGTGTACCGGCGCAGAAGTAGTGACCCACTAGACCCACGCTGCACCTGTGGGACCACCAAACACCCACTGGCCGATTCTCACCAAGGCAGGGTGGCCCGAAAAAGAAAAACTTTCACCATCATTCACTCCATCACTGTCTTGCCAGAAGGGTGCTTTACACTATAGTTTTTAAACTGCAACATTAACACCCCTCCTTCATATATATATATATATATATATATATATATATATATATATATATATATATATATATATATATTATATATATATATATGTATATATATATATATATAATGTAGTGCCGAATAGGCAGAACTTGCGATCTTGGGTTAAATAGCAACGCTCATCTTGCCATATAAGACAAGCGAAAATTTGTGTATGCAATAATTTCGCCAAAATCATTCTGAACCTAAGGAAAAAATATATTTCACTGTGTTTGTTTAGTATTAAATTATTGTAAACAAATCTAAAATATATTTAGTTGGGTTAGGCTAAAATAAATTGTTCTTGTTATAATAAGGTTAGGTAAGTTTTCTAAGATTCTTTTGGTGCAAAATTATAATTTTTTACATTAACATTAATGAAAAAAATATATCTTTAAACGTATAAGAGAAAATTTTAGAAAGGACTTAATTTTAAATAAGTTCTTGCTAATTGACCAGTTTTACATATTTATATACAGAGTGATATGTGAGAGTGATGGGTGATGAGTGTGTTCTCCACCAGGGTAATGAGAGTGTTTTCCACCTGGGTGATGAGTGTTCTCCACCTGGGTGATGAGAGTGTTCTCCCCAGGGTAATAAGAGTGTTCTCCACCTGGGTGATGAGTGTTCTCCACCTGGGTGAAGAGTGTTCTCCACCTGGGTGATGAGAGTGTTCTCCCCCAGGGTAATAAGAGTGTTCTCCACCTGGGTGATGAGTGTTCTCCACCTGGGTGATGAGAGTGTTCTCCACCAGGGTAATGAGAGTGTTCTCCACCTGGGTGATGAGTGTTCTCCACCTGGGTGATGAGTGTTCTCCACCTGGGTGATGAGAGTGTTCTCCCCAGGGTAATAAGAGTGTTCTCCACCTGGGTGATGAGTGTTCTCCACCTGGGTGAAGAGTGTTCTCCACCTGGGTGATGAGAGTGTTCTCCCCCAGGGTAATAAGAGTGTTCTCCACCTGGGTGATGAGTGTTCTCCACCTGGGTGATGAGTGTTCTCCACCTGGGTGATGAGTGTTCTCCACCTGGGTGATGAGAGTGTTCTCCAGCTGGGTGATGAGTGTTCTCCAGCTGGGTGATGAGTGTTCTCCAACAGGGTAATGAGAGTGTTCTCCATCTGGGTGATGATGAGAGTGTTCTCCACCTGGGCGATGACTGTTCTCCACCTGGGTGATGAGTGTTCTCCACCTGGGTGATGAGAGTGTTCTTCACCTGGGTGATGATGAGAGTGTTCTCCACCTGGGCGATGAGTGTTCTCCACCTGGGTGATGAGTGTTCTCCACCTGGGTGATGAGAGTGTTCTCCACCTGGGTGATGAGTGTTCTCCACCTGGGTAATGAATTTTCTCCACCTGGGTAATGAGTTTTCTCCACCTGGTTAATGAGTGTTCTTCACCTGGGTGATGAGCGAGTTCTCCACCTGGTTGATAAGTGTTCTCCACCTGGGTGATGAGAGTGTTCTCCACCTGGGTGATGAGAGTGTTCTCCACCTGGGTGATGTGAATGTTCTCCACCTAGACGATAGAAGTGTTCTCCACCTAGATGATAGAAGTGTTCTCCACCTAGATGATAGAAGTGTTCTCCACCTAGATGATGGAAGTGTTCTATATCTGGATGCTGGAAGTGTTCACCTGGGTGATGGAAGTGTTCTTTACTTGGATGATAGAAGTGTTCTCTACCTGGATGCTGGAAGTGTTCACCTGGGTGATGGAAGTGTTCACCTGGGTTATGAAAGAGTTCATCTGGGTGATGGAAGTATTCACCTGGGTGATGGAAGTGTTCACCTGGGTGATGGAAGTGTTCACCTGGGTGATAAAAGTGTTCACCTGGGTGATGGAAGTGTTCACCTGGGTGATGGAAGTGTTCACCTGGGTGATAGAAGTGTTCACCTGGGTGATGAAAGTGCTCACCTGGGTGATGGAAGTGTTCACCTGAGTGATAGAAATGTTCACCTGGGTGATGGAAGTGTTCACCTGGGTGATAGAAGTGTTCACCTGGGTGATGAAAGTGTTCACCTGGGTGATGGAAGTGTTCACCTGAGTGATAGAAATGTTCACCTGGGTGATGGAAGTGTTCACCTGAGTGATGAAAGTGTTCACCTGGGTGATGGAAGTGTTCACCTGGGTGATAGAAGTGTTCACCTGAGTGACGGAAGTGTTCACCTGGGTGATGAAAGCGTTCACCTGGGTGATGGAAGTGTTCACCTGGGTGATGGAAGTGTTCACCTGGGTGATAAAAGTGTTCACCTGGGTGATGGAAGTGTTCACCTGGGTGATGGAAGTGTTCACTTTAGTGATGAAAGTGTTCACCTGGGTGATGGAAGTGTTCACCTGGGTGATAAAAGTGTTCACCTGGGTGATAGAAGTGTTCACCTGGGTGATAGAAGTGTTCACGTGGGTGATGGAAGTGTTCACCTGGCTGATGGAAGTGTTCACCTGGGTGATGGAAGTGTTCACCTGGGTGATGAAAATGTTCACCTGGGTGATGGAAGTGTTCACCTGGGTGATAAATGTGTTCACCTGGGTGATGGAAGTGTTCACCTGGGTGATGGAAGTGTTCACCTGGGTGATAGAAGTGTTCACCTGGGTGGTAGAAGTGTTCACCTGGGAGATGGAAGTGCTCACCTGGGTGATGGAAGCGTTCATCTGGGTGATGGTAGTGTTCACCTGGGTGATGGAAGTGTTCATCTGGGTGATGGAAGTGTTCACTTGGGTGATGGATGTGTTCACCTGGGTATAATGAAAGTGTTCACCTGGGTGATGGAAGTGTTCACCTGGGTGATGGAATCGTTCATCTGGGTGATAGTAGTGTTCACTTGGGTGATGGAAGTGTTCACCTGGGTGATGGAAGTGTTCACTTGGGTGATGGATGTGTTCACCTGGGTAATGAAAGTGTTCACCTGGGTGATGGAAGTGTTCACCTGGGTGATGGAAGTGTTCACCTGGGTAATGGAAGTGTTCACCTAGGTGATGGAAGTTTTCACCTGGGTGATGGTAGTGTTCACCAGGGTGATGGAAGTGTTCATCTGGGTGATGGAAGTGTTCACCTAGGTGATGGAAGTGTTCACCTGGGTGATGGAAGTGTTCACCTAGGTGATGGAAGTGTTCACCTGGGTGATGGAAGTGTTCACCTAGGTGATGGAAGTGTTCACCTGGGTGATGGAAGTGTTTACCTGGGTGATGGAAGTGTTCACCTGGGTGATGGAAGTGTTCACCTGGGTGATGGAAGTGTTCACCTGGGTGATGGAAGTGTTCACCTGGGTGATGGAAGTGTTCACCTGGTTGATGGAAGTGTTCACCTGGGTGATGGAAGTGTTCACCTAGGTGATGGAAGTGTTCACCTGGGTGATGGAAGTGTTCACCTGGGTGATGGAAGTGTTCACCTGGGTGATGGAAGGTTTGTTTTCCTTAGTAACATGTTTTGAAGTGGCAGGCAGGAGAAAAAGTGTTACTGGATGGAATAAAAGAAGTTGAAGGAGGGAAGGAGTGAAGGAAAGAAGGAGGGAAGAGACGGGTCAAATGGAAGGATGTGGCAAGAGAGAGGGAAGTATATAAAAGAAAATAGGGTTGCGAAATGCTGGAAGGATATAAATGAGTGGCAAGAAGGAATGGTAGAGGCAGGAAGAGGAGGTTTTTGACTGGATGAAAGGAAGGGAAGAGAGTTGGAAAGGAAATGAAGAAAACAGCAAGAGGGAGAGATGGCAGTTGCATGAGGAATGCAAGGGAGTTTCAGTAGGGAAGGGAGAGATATGCAGGAAGAACACACGAGGAAGGGAAAACCGAGAAACTGAAGACTGCTTGCGTGTCTGTACTCCATCAATACGATATGGTAAACACACTTCAAATGGTTAAAGCAGTCATGCAAAAGCTAACCAAGGGTAGGTAAAACAAGCAGCCGGGAAGACATAGCACAAAGTCTGATGCAATAAAGTCATCAGACGTAGTACATAAACGACACAATCAGAGGATGCAGTTTAACATAGAATGGTTAGGCAGCAGAAGCTGACAGTGACCCACGCAAACATGATGTTTGACACTCAAAGGTATGAAAGAAAGCAGACTTAGTAGTGAAGGAACATCAGCTTAGTATGCAATTTGAAACACGAAGGTAAGACAACAGAAGCAGCAGGTAACCTCCACAGTCCTAAAATGCAGTTAGACATGTCACTGTATGGCAGCAGATGAAGCAGGTAGGCCACAAATAACAGCATGCAGTACAGTACTCTATGGTCAGTAAAAAGAGGCTGAACGAAAACCATATAAAGTTTGAGGAAAGGTAGTAGAGGTGGCAGAGAGAGCATATATTAACAAAGCCTATCTAAACACAGAATATCATCATTATATCTGATGGCTGTTTGAAAACTAATGTACACATCATTTTTTATGAAGTCTAAACAGCTATTAATAATTAACTCTTCAGTTATAACATAATGTTTCAGAAAAACGAAATTTCTACTATTGTTCAGTAGAGAGAGTTGGAAGCCTTCGCTGCCTCCGTAGATCTTCATGATGCAGGATCACATTAGGAATTGTGGACAACTGGAAGAAAACAAATGACCTGTAGAACTGTTCTTCCTGAATGCTTGTAATTGTTGACTTTAGAAAAAAAGCACTTTTACTCAATTTATAAATATTATCCCTTCATGTAGCCTCTCATGTTTGATCATATATGTAAACACTAAAACTTGTCCAAAGTGCAATTATGGGCTCGCTCAATATAGTATTTTTATAATCAAATAATGAAGCGCTAAACCCACAATTGTCATGCCGGATATAATCTGTATAGTGAAGGTTCAGAGTGAAAGCTAAATAAGCAAAGATATTTAACTCTCACGTCAGTGTCTTTACGAAACGGATACAGTAGAGTTTTCTCTTCAGTTTTCTCTGTGCCCAAAGCAACATAAAAAACGTGTTATTTTATAATTAATAAATAAAATGAGTAATACCTAGTTAATGTGGATAGAAACAAAACAAAGTCTAGATAATGAACGTTATTAATGCTTAAAGCAGATACATTAGGTAGATTGTATAACACAACCTGTCAAGATAACTAATGAGATTCTTAACCCGGTCTCCTCAGAGGCCAGATAGATGACTTTCTCCACAACCTAACGGGTAAGAAAGTAAAAAGGAAAGTAAATGTGGAACTTTATTGTGATTACCTCATGTAACATGTGATGAACGTTAATGTTATCAGCTTTATATCGATGATTAATAATTCTAATTCTAAGCAAAATATTCATTGTCAACAAAACAGCCACAGATTCTACGCCGGATAATCACTCATTTGGATGAATAACAATAGGCAACAAACATTATTCATCAGGTGATCGCAACACCAACACTAAGCGAGCAGACTTTAATCAGAGGTGTTTAATAACGGCTGTGCAACACAAATACATTAACAGCGCTCTCAATGTTTTGGCTCTCAAATGCATGCATCCCTAATGCCATCCGGACGCCAAATTAGACTAAAAACTTCACCAAAACATCCTATGATAGAGAATACCAATGCACGATATATATATATATATATATATATATATATATATATATATATATATATATATATATATATATATATATATATATATATATATATATATATATAATATCTTTTTATTAACACATCGGCCTATTCCCATCAAGGCAGGGTGGCCCGAAAAAGAAAAACTTTCATCATCATTCACTTCATCACTGTCTTGCCAGAGGGGTGCTTTACACTGCAATTTATAAAACTGCAACATTAACATCCTTCCTTCAGAGTGCACTGTACTTCCCATCTCCAGGACTCCGGTCCGGCCTGCCGGTTTCCTTGAATCCCTTCATAAATGTTACTTTGCTCACACTCCAACATCACTTCAATTATTAAAAACCATGTGTCTCCATTCACTCCTATCAAATAAGCTCACGCATGCTTACTGGAACTTCAAGCCCCTCGCACACAAAACCTCCTTTACTCCCTCCCTCCAACTTTTCCAAGGTCGACCCCTACCCCGCCTTTCCTCCACTTCAGATTTATACACTCTTGAAGTCATTCTCTTCCGCTCCATTCTCTCTACATGCCCGAACCACCTCAACAACCCTTCCTCAGCCCTCTGGACAACAGTTTTGGCAATTCCACACCTCCTCCTAACTTCCAAACTACGAATTCTCTGCATTATATTCACACCACACATGGCCCTCAGACATGACATCTCCACTGTCTCCAGCCTCCTCCTCGCTGCAACATTCATCACCCATGCTTCACACCCACATGAGAGCGTTGGTAAAACTATACTCTCATACATTCCCCTCTTTGCTTCCTAGGACAAAGTTCGTCTTCACAGACTCCTAAGTGCACTGCTCACCCTTTTCCCCTCATCAATTCTATGATTCAGCTCATCTTTCATAGACCCATCTGCTGACACGTCCACTCCCAAATATCTGAATACATTCACTTCATACTCTCTCCCTCCAATCTGATATCTCTTTCGTCACCGACCGTACCACACTGGAGCTAGACGTCTAGTGTGGTACTGTCGGTAATGCACTGCGTACCTTGTTCCAAGGTAAAAATAGCGAAATTCCAAGCGCTTTCGTGACATCTTACATTATCAAGGAGCGATATAAATATAAGGTTAACAGGAAGGCATGTAAGGATGAGAATACAACTCGCTGCCTCCCAACAACAACACCACCTGACTTTTTATGATAATGTAGGTAGGTAGTCAGTGATCTGTGAAAGAGCCCGTACTCTAACCAAAAATTTGTTAAGTACTTAAGTTCTTTCCAAATTATATTAATTGCGAATGTATGCAATTTACATAAACCGAAATAAATATTCATAATATTTTCGAAACTAATTTTTATGAAACATGATTCGATTATATTCCTGTCGACCATGGGCTTTCTTTATATAACTTTCTCCGTCTTTTTAAAATCAATTGGATGGTTAAAATCTCTCACATGAATAAACAGAGCATAAGATTCTTGTCCAGTTCTAATGCTATATTTATGTTGTTTTAACCTAAGTTCAAGACTTTTACCTTTTTGACCGTAATAAACTTTATCACATATTTAAAAAGGAATTTTATAGGCGCACTCGACAACATTTTGGGGGGATAAAAGCTTTTTTACTGTATCAAGATTTTTAAATACAACTTTGATATTAAAAGTCTTAAGAAGAGAAGGCATATCAACCAAGTTTTCATGGTAAGGGAGAACCAACATATTTTTAGTTGAATAAAAGTGGATGTCCCTTTTTGAATTGTAAAAAGTATTTCTAGTTATTTTAAACGATATATCAATTAAGTTTCATGGGTATTTTAGATCATTAGCTATTTCATAAATTTCGGAGATTTCTTCATCTATGAACTCTGGGCTACAAATACGCCAAGCTCTCAAAAACTTTGATGAGAAAACCGACAGTTTAACTCTATATTGATGTCAAGAATAATAATGTACATAGGAACAGTTATTTGTTGGTTTTCTGTAAATTTTAAATTTAAAATCATTGTTACCCTTAATAATTAACACATCTAAGAAAGGCAATTAGATATTGTCTTCGAACTCGACAGTAAAATTTATAGAATGAGCTAAGTTATTTAATTTAACAAGGAAATGGTGTATATTTACATTCTTAGGAATAGAGACACAAAATATCATCAACATATCTATACCACTTAGCTCTATTAGGAAGGGCTGTGTTAAGCAATCTTGTTTAAAAAAAATCCATGTATAAATTACTAAGAACAGGTGAAAGAGGATTTCCCATTGCAATACCAAACGTCAGAGTGCAAAACTCATCAGTAAATGCAAATTTTGCATCAACAATACAAAGTTTAATAAATTTAGTGAAAGTAAGAATTGGCAACTCTAAATCGTAATTAACAAGTTCTTTCGATAAGAACCTTAATAAATTATCAGCTGGAACTTTTGTAAACAAGGAAGTAACATCAAAACTAATCATGCTGAAATAATTTAAGTCAGTGAAAGTTCTTAATTTATCCAAATTACAGTTAGATATTTTTCTGACAATTGTGCTCCAAATATCAACAAGCTATTTAGATAATTTATAGGAAACATAACCTATGGAGCAAATAATTGGTCTAAATGGATTACATGGTTTGTGCCTTTTTTTAATCCATACGTATAGGGTAAAGATGGATTAGTGGAAGTAAATTTTTTAATTCATCTTTACCTTTCAGTAGATGTTTTATTGATTTACTGAAATTACTGTTAGCAGTTTCTAAGGGATTTTTTCTAAGTTTAGAATGAGTTTCAGTATCATCTAGAAGATTATTCATTTTATCTTAGTAATCAGTTTCTTTCAAAATTACTATTGCATTTATTTTATCTGCTTCAGTAAGATGCATTTTTTTATTACTAATAAGAGAATCATAAGACTTAAAGAATCTTTGAGGGCAACTGGGAATATTTTGTTTTATCATAGAGCTATATAACATCCCCTAATATTAAGGTCATCAGTGGATAAATCAGAGGATTTTTCTTAGTTACAAGAGGCTTTTGCAATTTGAACGCTATAAAATTTTTTGAAGTTGCAAATCTTAGACCAGAACTTGGATCAGAAGTTGTATTTTTATCTAATATTTCATCTGTCGTTCTGCTGTAGCGCCATGTCAGTATAATACAGTGAAAACTTTCCATTAATTGAAAAAATGAACATTTCTTGCCCCTGGGAGGCTTCAGCCGCGTTAGTTCCCTTGTAGTTGCCCCTGGGAGGTTTCAGCCGTGTTATTTCCACAGTGACGACCTCTGGGAGGCTTAATTAAGCCGCGTTAGTTCCCTCGTGGCTGCCCCTGGGAGACTTCAGCCGCGTTATTTCCCCAGTGACGACCTCTGGGAGGCTTAAGCTGCGTTAAATCCCCCGTGGCTGCCACTGGGAGGTTTCAGTAGCGATAGTTCCCTCGTGGCTGCCTCTGGAAGGCTTCAGCCGCGTTAGTTCTCTCGTTCTTGCATCTGTGAGGCTTCAGCAGCGTTACTTCCCCAGTGGCTGCATCTGCGAGGCCACAGCCGCCTTAGTTCCCTCGTGGCAGCCTCTGGAAGGTTTCAGCCGCGTTAGTTCCCTCGTGGCTACTTCTGTGAGTCTTCAGCCCCATTAGTTCCCCCGTAGCAGTCTCTGGGAGCCTTCAGCCGCGTTAGTACCCCCGTGGCTGCCTCTGGGAAGTTTCAGCCGCGTTAGTTATCTCTTGGCTGCTTCTGGGAGGCGTAAACTGCGTTAGATACCACGTGGCTGCCTCTGGGAGGATTCAGCCGCGTTAGTTTCCCCGTGGCTGTCTCTGGGAGGCTTCAGCCTCGTTAGTTCCCCCGTGGCTGCCTCTGGAAGGCTTCAGCCGCGTCAGTTCCCCGTGGCTGCATCTAGGAGGTTTCAGCGGGGTGAGTTCCCCGGTGGCTGCCTCTGGAAGGCTTCACGCGTTAGTTCCCTCGTGGCTGCCTATGGGAGGCTTCAGCCGCGTTAGTTCTCTCGTGCTTACATCTGTGAGGCTTCAGCAGCGTTACTTCCCCAGTGGCTGCCTCTGCGAGGCCACAGCCGCCTTAGTTCCCTCGTGGCAGCCTCTGGAAGGTTTCAGCCGCGTTAGTTCCCTCGTGGCTACTTCTGTGAGTCTTCAGCCCCATTAGTTCCGCCGTAGCAGTCTCTGGGAGCCTTCAGCCGCGTTAGTACCCCCGTGGCTGCCTCTGGGAAGTTTCAGCCGCGTTAGTTATCTCGTGGCTGCTTCTGGGAGGCGTAAACTGCGTTAGATACCACGTGGCTGCCTCTGGGAGGATTCAGCCGCGTTAGTTTCCCCGTGGCTGCCTCTGGGAGGCTTCAGCCTCGTTAGTTCCCCCGTGGCTGCCTCTGGAAGGCTTCAGCCGCGTCAGTTCCCCGTGGCTGCATCTAGGAGGTTTCAGCGGGGTGAGTTCCCAGGTGGCTGCCTCTGGAAGGCTTCAGCCGCGTTAGTTCCCTGGTGGCTGCCTCTGGAAGGTTTCAGCCGCGTAAGGTCCCCTTGGCTGCATCTGTGAGGCTTCGGCCTCGTTAGTTCCCCCTTGGCTGTCTCTGGGAGCGTTCAGCCGCCTTGGTTCCCCCGTGGCTGCCTCTGGGAGGCATCAGCCGTGTTAGTTCCGAAGTGGCTACATCTGGAAGGATTCAGCCGCGTTAGTTCCCCTATGATTGTATCTGGGCGGCTTCAGCCGCGTTAGTTCCCTCGTGGCTGCCTCTGTAAGGTTTCAGCCGCGTTAGTTCCCTCGTGGCTGCATCTGTGAGGCTTCAGTCGCGTTAGGTCCCCCGTGTCTGTCTCTGGGAGGCTTCAGCAGCGTTAGTTCCCCCTTGGCTGCCTCTGGGAGGTTTCAGCAGCGTTAGTTATCTCGTGGCTGCTTCTGGGAGGCGTCAGCCGCGTTAGTAACCCGTGGCTACCTCCGGGAGGCGTAAGCTGCGTTAGATACCCCGTGGCTGCCTCTGGGAGGCTTCAGCCGAGTTAGTTTACCCGTGGCTGTCTCTGGGAGGCTTCAGCCGCGTTAGGTCCCCCGTTGCTGCCTCTGAGAGGCTTCAGCAGCGATAGATCCCCCGTGGCTGTCTCTGGGAGGGTTCAGCCGCGTTAGTTCCCACGTGGCTACATCTGGGAGGCTTCAGCCGCGTTAGTTGCCCTATGATTGCCTATGGGCGGCTTCAGTCGCGTGAGTTCCCTCGTGGATGCCTCTGGGAGGCTTCAGCCACGTTAGTTCCCTGGTGGCTGCCTCTTGAAGGTTTCAGCCGCGTTAATTCCATCGTGGCTGCATCTGTGAGGCTTCAGTCGCGTTAGCTCCCCCTTGACTGTCTCTGGGAGCCTTCAGCCGCCTTGGTTCCTCCAAGGCTGTCTCTGGGAGGCATCAGCCGCGTTAGTTATCTAGTAGCTGCTTCTGGAAGGCTTCAGCCACGTAATTTCCCCTCTGATTGCCTCTGGGAGGCTTCAGCCGCGTTAGATCCATCGTGGCTTCCTCTGGGAGGCTCCAGCCGAGTTAGTTATCTCGTGGCTGCTTCTGGAAGGCTACAGCCTCGTTATTTCCCTAGTGACTGCATCTGGGAGGCTTCAGCTGCGTTAATTTCCTCGTGGCTGCTTCTGTGATTCTTAAGCCGCGTTAGTTCCCACGTAACTACCGTTGGGAGGCTCAAGCCGCGTTAGTTCCCCCGTTGCTGCCTCTGGGAGGCTTCAGGCGCGTTAGTTATCCCGTGGCTGCCTCTTGGAGGCTTCAGCTGCGTTAGTTCCCCCGTGCCTACCTCTGGGAGGCGTAAATAGCGTTAGATCCCCCGTGGCTGGCTCTGGGAGGCCTAAGCCGCGTTAGTTACCCCGTTTCTGTCTCTGGGAGCCTTCAGCCGCGTTAGTTCCCCTGTTGCTGCTTCTGGGAGGCTTGAACCGCGTTATTTACCCCTTGGCTGCCTCTAGGAGGCTTTAGCCGCGTTAGTTATCTCGTGGCTGCTTATGGGAGGCTTCAGCCGCATTAGTTCCCCCGTGGCTGTTTCTGGGAGGCTTCAGCCGCGTTAGTTCTCGCTGGCTTCTCCTGGGAGGTTTCAGCGGCGTTAGTTCCCACATAGCTACATCTGGGAGGATTCAGCCGCGTTAGTTTCCCTATGATTGCCTCTGGGCGGCTTCAGCCGCGTGAGTTCGAACGTGGCTGCCTCTGGGAGGCTTTAGCCGCGTTAGTTATGTCGTGGCTGCTTCTGGAAGGCTTCAGCCTCGTTATTTTCCTTGTGGCATGCTTCATCCTCGTTAGTTCCCCGTGGATACCTCTGGGAGGTTTCAGCAACGTTAATTCCCTCTTGGCTGTCTCTGGAAGGTTTCAGCTGCGTTAGTTCCCTCATGACTGTATCTGGGAGGCTTCAATCGCGTACGTTCCCTCGTAGCTGCCTCTGAGAGGCTTCAGCCGCGCTAGTTATCTCGTGGACGTTTCTGGAAGGTTTCAGCCGCGTTATTTCAGCTGTGACTGCGTCTGGGAGGTTTCAGCAGCTTTAATTCCCCCTTGTCTGCCTCTGGCAGGCTTAAGCAGCGTTCATTCCCCCTTGTCTGCCTCTGAGAGGCTTCAGCCGCGTTAGCTCCTTCGTGGCTGCCTCTCGGAAGCTTCAGCCGCGTCAATTCCCCCGTGGCTGCTTCTGTGAGGCTTCAGCCGCGTTAGTTCCCCCTTGGCTGCCCTTGGGAGGCTTTAGCGGCGTTCGTTCTCCCATGACTGCCTATGGGAGGCTTAAACAGCTGTAGTTCCCTCGTGGAGGCTTCAGCCGCGTTTTTTCTCTCATGGCTGCTTCTGGGAGGCTTTAGCAGCGTTAGTTACCCCGTGGCTGCCTCTGAGTGGCGTTAACCGCGTTAGATCTCCCGTGGCTGTTTCTGAGACGCTTCAACTGCGTTAGATCCCCAGTTGCTGCCTCTGGGAGGCTTCAGCCGCGTTAGTTCCCTCTTGGCTGCTTCTGCGAGGCTTCAGTTTCATTCGTTTCTACGTGGCTGCTTCTGGGAGGCTTCAGGTGCGATAGTTCCTCGTTGGCTGCCTGTGGGAGGCTTCAGCCTCGACAGTTCTTCCGATGCTGCGTCTGGGAAGCTTCGCAGCGTTATTTACCCCGTTTCTGCCTCTGTGAGACTTCAATCACGTTAGTTCCCTCGTGGCTCCCTCAAGGAGGTTTAAGCCGCGTTCGTTCCCACTTGACTACCTCGGGGAGACTTAAGCCGTGTTAGTTCCCCTTTGGGTGCATCTTGGAGGCTTCAGCCTCGTTAGTTCTTCTGCTGCTGCCTCTGGGAGGCTTAAGCCGCGTTATTTTTACCGTGGCTGCCGCAGGGAGGCTTCAGCCCCATTTGCTCCCCAGTGGTTGCATCTTGGAGGCTTCAGTCGCGTAAATTCCCACATGGCTGTCTTTGGGAGGTTACAGCCGCGTTAGTTCCCTCGTGGCTGCTTCTGGGAGGTTTCAGCCGCGTTTGTTCCTCCGTGGCTACCTCTGATAGGTTCAGCCGCGTTAGTTCCCCGGGGGCTGCCTCTGGGAGGCTTTAGCCGCGTTAGTTATCTCGCGCCTGCTTCTGGGAGGCTTCAGCTGCGTTACGTCCCAAGTGGGTACCTCTAGGACGTGAAAGCTGCGTTTGATCCATCGTGGCTTCCTCTGGGAGGCTTCAGCCGCGTTAGTTCATATTTGGCTACCTCAGGGAGCCGTAAACTGCGTTAGATCTTCCGTGGCTGCCTCTGTGAGGCTTCAGCCGCGTTAGTTCCCACATGGCTGCCTCTGGAAGGCTTCAGGGGCGTTAGTTCCCCCGTGGCTGCCTCTGGGATGCTTCAGCCGCGTTAGTTCCCACGTGGCTTCGTCTGGGAGGATTCAGCCTAGCTAGTTCCCCTACGATTGTCTCTGGGCGGCTTCAGCCGAGTGAGTTCCCTCGTGGCGGACTCTGGGAGGTTTCAGCCGCGTTAGTTATCTCATGGCTGTTTCTGGAAGGCTTCAGCCGCGTTATTTCCACTGTGACTGCCTCTGGGAGGCCTAAGCCGCGTTAGTTCCCTGTGACTACCTCTGGGGGGCCTAAGCCGCGTTAGTTCCCTCGTAGCTGCCTCTGGAAAGCTTGAGCCGCTGTAGTTATTTCGTCGCTGCTTCTGGAAGGCTTCAGCCGCGTTATTTCTCCTGTGACTTCCACTGTTAGGTTTCAGCAGTGTTAATTCCTCCGAGGCTGCCTCTGGGAGGCTTCAGCCGTGATAGTTAAAGCGTGGCTGCTTCTATGAGGCTTCAGCCGCATTAGTTCCCTCATGGCTGCCTCTGTGAGGCTTCAGTCGTGTTAGTTCCCTCGTGGCTTCCTCTGGAAGGCTTCAGCCGCGTTAGTTATCTCGTGGATGCTTCTGGAAAGCTTCAGCCGCGTTATTTCGCTGGTGACTGCCTTTGGGAGGCTTCAGCCGCGTTAGTTCCCTCGTGACTGCCTCTGGGAGGCTTGAGCCGCTTTAGTTATCTCGTTGCTGCTTTTGGAAGGCTTCAGACGCGTTATTTCTCCTGTAACTTCCTCTGGGAGGTTTCAGCAGCGTTATTTACCTCGTGGCTGCCTCTGGGAGGCTTCAGCCGTGATAGTTAAAGCGTATCTGCCTCTATGAGGCTTCAGCCGCATTAGTTCAGTCATGGCTGCTTTTCGGAGGCTTCAGCCGCGGTAGTACCCTCGTAGCTGCCTCTGGGAGGCTTCAGCCGCGTTATTTCCCCCGTGGCAACCTCTGGGAGGATTAAGCCGCGTCAGTTCCCCAGTGGCTGCTTATGTGAGGCTTAAGCCGCGTTAGTTCCCACGTGACTACAGTTAGGAGGCTCAAGCCGTCTTAGTTCTCCCATGTCTGCCTCTGGGAGGTTTCAGCCGCGTTAGTTCTTCCGTGGCAACCTCTGGGAGGCTTCAGCCGCGTTAGTTTCCCCGTGACTGCCTCTTGGAAGCTTCAGCCGCGTTGGTTCCTCCGTGGCTACCTCTTTGAGGGTTCAGCCGCGTTAGTTTCCTCGTGCCTGGGAGGCGTAAACAGCGTTAGATCAACAGTGGCTGCCTCTGGGAGGCGTAAACCGCGTTAGGTCCCCCGTGGCTGCCTTTGAGAGGCTTCAGCTGCGTTAGATCCTCCGTGGCTGTTTCTGGGAGCCTTCAGCCGCATTAGTTCCCCTGTGGCTGTCTCTGGGAGGGTTCAGCCGCGTTAGTTACCCATTGGCTGCCTCTGGGAGGCTTTAGCCGCGTTAGTTATCTCGTGGCTGCTTCTGGGAGGCTTCAGCAGCGTTATTTCCCCAGTGGCTACCTCTGGGAGGCGTAACCTGTGTTAGATCCCTCGTGGCTGCCTCTGCGAGGCCTCAGCCACGTTAGTTTCCCCGTGGCTGCCTCTGAGAGGCTTCAGCAGCGTTATTTCCCCTGTGAATGCCTTTGGGAGGCTTCTGCCGCGTTAGTTCTGTTGTGGCTGCCTCTGGGAGACTTCAGCCACGTTAGTTCTCTCGTCGCTGCCTCTGGAAGGCTTCAGCCGCATTATTTTCCCTGTGACTTCCTCTTGGAGGTTATAGCAGCGTTAATTCCCCCGTGGCTTCGTCTGGGAGGCTTCAGCCGCGTTATTTCTCCTGTGACTGCCTCTGGGAGGCTTCAGCTGCGTTATTTCCCCCGTGGCGATCTCAGGGAGGCTTAAGCCGCGTTAATTCCCCCTTGTCTGCCCCTGGGAGGCCTCAGCCGCGTTAGTTCCCTCTTAACTGCTTCTGGGAGGCTTCAGCAGCGTTATCTCCCTCATGGCTGCCTCCGGGAGACTTCAGCCGCGTCAGTTACCCTCTGGCTGCTTCTGCGAAGCTTACGACGCGTTAGTTCCCCCGTGACTGCCTCTGGGAGGCTTAAACCGTGGTACTTACCTTGTGGCTGCCTCTGGGAGGCTTCAGCCGCGTTAGTTCCCCCATGCCTACCTCTGAGAGGCTTAAGCCGCGTTAGTTCCCCGTTGCTGCTTCTGGGACGCTTAATCCGCGTTAGCTTCCCCGTGGTTGCCTTTGGAGGCTTCAGCCGTGTTAGTTCCTTCTTGGCTGACTCTGGGAGGCTTCCGCCGCGTTAGTTCCCCCGTGGCTGCCTATGGGAGGCTACAGCGGCGTTAGTTTCCCCGTGCCTACCTCTGAGAGGCTTCAGCCCTATTAGATCTCCCTTGTTTCCCACTGGGAGGCTTCAAACGCGTTAGTTCCCTCGTTGCTGCCTCTGGGAGTCTTCAGCCGCATTTGTTCCTTCGTGGCTGCTTATGGGAGGCTTAAGCCGCGTTAGGTTCCCCGTGGCTCCCTCTGGAACGCTTAATCCGCGTTAGTTTCCCCTTGGCTGCCTTTGGAGGCTTCAGCCGTGTTAGTTCCTTCTTGGCTGCCTGTGGGAGGCTTCCGCCGCGCTAGTTCCAGCGTGGCTGTCTATGGGAGTCTTAATCCGCGTTAGTTCCCTCTTTGCTGCCTCTGGGAGCCTTCAACAGCGTTAGTTCCCCCTTGGTTCCATCTAGGACGCTTCGGCCGCGTTAGTTCCCTTGTGGCTACCTCTGGGAGGCTTCAGCTGTGTTAGTTCCCCCGTAGATGCCTCTGGGAGGCATAAGCCGCGTTAGTTCCCCCGTGTCTGCCTCTGGGAGGCTTCAGCCGCATTACTTCTTTCGTGGCTGCCTCGGGGAAGAATCAGTCACGTTAGTTCTCTCTTGGCTGCCTCTGGGAGGCTTAAGCCGCTTTAGTTTCCCCGTGGCTGCCTCAGGGAGGCTTCTGTCGCGTTAGTTACCCCGTGGCTGCATTTGGGAGGCTTCAGCCACGATATTTCCCCCGTGGCGACCTTCGGAAGGGTTAAGCCGCGTTAGTTTCTCAGGGGCTGCTCTGGGAGGTTTCAGTCGCGTTAGTTCCCCCTTTTCTGCTTCTGGAAACCTTCAGCCGCGTTAGTTTCCCCGTGGTTCCAACTAGGACGCTTCAGCCGCGTTAGTTCCCTCGTGGCTGCCTCTGGTAGGCTTCAGCTGCGTTAGTTCCCCCGTAGATGCTTCTGGGAGGTTTAAGCCGTGTTAGTTCCCCCGTGGCTGCCTCTGCAAGGCATCAGCGGCATTAGTTCCCTTTTGGCTGCCTCTGGGAGGCTTCAGCCGCATCACTTCTCTTGTGGCTGCGTCTGGGAAGATTTAGTCACGTTAGTTCTCTCTTGGCTGCCTCTGGGAGGCTTCAGCAGCGTTAGTTTCCCCGTGGCTGCCTCAAGGAGGTTTCTGCCGCGTTAGTTACCGCGTGGCTATATCTGGGAGGCTTCAGAAGCGATAGTTCCCCCGATGCTGCTTCTCGGAGGCTTCAGCCGCGTTAGTTCCCTCGTGTCTGCCTTTGGGAGGCCTTAGCTGCGTTAGTTCTTCCGCTGCTTCCTCTGGGAGGCTTCAGCCGCGTTAGTTCCCCCGTGCCTAGTTCTGAGATGCTTCAGCAGCGTTAGTTCCCCATTGGCTGCCTCTTGGAGGTTTCAATCGCGTTAGCTCCCTCGTTGCTGCCTCTGGGAAGCTTAAACAGAGTCAGTTCCCCCGTGGGTGCTTCTGGGAGACGTCAACCGCGTTAGTTCCCATGGGGCTGCCTCTAGGAGTCTTCAGCCGCGTTAGTTCCCCCGTGGCTGGTTCTGGGAGACTTAAGCCGCGTTAATTCACCCGTGCCTACTTCTGGGAGGCTTCAACCGCGTTAGTTGCCTCATTGCTGCTTCTGGGAGACGTCAGCCGCGTTAGTTCCCCCGTGGATGTTTCCGTGAAGCTTAAGCCGCGTTAGTTCCGCCTTAGATTCCTCTTGGAGACTTCAGCCGCTTTAGTTCCCCGTGGCTGCCTCTGGGAGGTTTCATCCGCGTTAATTTCCTTGTGGCTGCATTTAGGAGGTTTCAGATGCGTTAGTTCCCCGTGGCCGCCTCTGGGAGGCTTTAGCAGCATTAGTTCCCATGTGGTTGCCTCTGGGAGGCTTCAGCTGTGTTAGTTCCCTCTTGGGAAACTCTGGAAAGCTTATTCTGCGTTAGTTCCCCCGTGGCTGCCTCTGGGAGACTTTTGCCGCGTTACTTCCCCCGTGGCTGCCTCTGGGAGACTTTTGCCGCGTATCTTCCCCCGTTTCTACGTCTGCGAGGCTTCTGCCGCGATATTTCCCTCGTGACGACCTCTGGGAGGGTTAAGCCGCATTAGTTTCTCAGTGGCTATCTCTGGGAGGGTTAAGCCGCGTTAGTTCCCCCGTTGCTGTCTCTGGGAGGCTTCAGCCGCGTTAGTTCCCCCGTGCCTACTGCTGCGAGGCTTCAGCCGCGTTAGTTACCCCTAGGCTGCCTCTGGGAGGCTTCAATCGCCTTAGTTCCCTCGTTGCTGCCTCTGGGAGGCTTCAGCCTCATGAGTTCCCTTCTTGCTGCTACTTTGAGACTTCAGGCGCGTTTGTTCACCTGTGGCTACCTCTGCGTGGCTTCAGCCGCGTTAGTTCCCCCGAGGCTGCCTGTGGGAGGCTTCAGCTGCGTTAGCTCCCCCGTGGCTACCTCTGAGAGGCTTAAACCGTGTTAGTTTCCGCTGGGTGCTTATGGGAGACTTCAGCCGGGTTAGTTCCTTCGTGGCTGTCTCTGTGAGGCTTCAGCTGCATTAGTGCCCTCGTGGCTAACTTTGGGAGGCTTCAGCCGCGTTAGTTCCCTCGTGCCTACTTCTGAGAGGCTTCAGCCGCGTTAGTTCCACCTAGGCTGTCTGCGGGAGGCTTGAATCGCATTAGTTCCCTCGTTGCTGCCACTGGGAAGCTTCAGCCTCGTTAGCTCCCCCGTGGCATCCTCTGGGAGGCTTAAACCGCGTTACTTCCCCCTGCGTGCTTCTGGGAGACTTCAGCCTCGTTAGCTCCCCCGTGGCAACCTCTGGGACGCTTAAACCGCGCTAGTTCTCCTTGGGTGCTTCTGAGAGGCTTCAGCCGCGTTAGTTCTCCCGTGGCTACCTCTGGGAGGCTTACGCCGCGATAGATCCTCTGTAGCTGCCTCTGGGAGGCTTCAGCCGCGTTAGTTCCTTCGTAGCTAACTCTGTCTTTAGTTCTCTCGAGGCTGCCTCTGGGAAGCTTCAGCCACATTAGTTCCTCTGTAGCTTCCTCTGGGAGGCTTCAGCTGCGTTAGTTCCCTCGTGACTGCCTCTGGGAGGCTTCAACCGCGTTAGTTCCCTCATGTCTGCCTCTGAGAGGCTTCAGCCGCGATAGTTCCGCTGTGGCTGATTCTCGGAGGCTTCAGCGGAGTACGTTCCCCCGTGACTACATCTGCGAGGCTTCAGCCGAGATATTTCCCACGTGGTAACCTCTGGGAAGCATAAGCCGCCTTACTTTCCCAGTGTCTGCCTCTTTGAGGTTTCAGCTGCGTTAGTTCCCTCGTGGCTGCCTCTGGGAGGCTTCAGCCGCATTTGTTCCCTAGTGGCTGCTTCTGGGAGGCTTAAGCTGCGTTACTTCCCCCGTGGCTCCCTCTGGGAGGTTTAAGCTGCGTTAGTTTTTCGTGACTGCCTCTGGGAGGCTTCAGCCGCCTTAGTTCCCTCTTGGCTGCCTCTGGGAGGCTTCAGCCTCGTTAGTTCCCCGTGGCTGCCTCTGAGAGGCTTAAGCCGCGTTAGTTCCCCCTTTGCTGCCTCTGGGAGGCTTCAGTCGCGTTAGTTCACCCGTGGCTGCTTCTGGGAGGCTTAAGCCGCGTTAATTCCCCGGTGCGTACCTCTGGGAGGCTTCAACCGCGTTAGTTGCCTCGTTGCTGCCTCTGGAAGGCTTCAGCAGCATCAATTCCTTCGTGGCTGCTTCTGGGACACTTCAGCTGCGTTAGTTCCCCCCTGGCTGCTTCTGGGAGGCTTAAGCCGCGTTAATTTCCCCGTGGCTACTTCAGGAAGGCTTAAGCCGAGTTACTTCCGCCTTAGATGCCTCTTGGAGGTTTCAGCCGCGTTAGTTCCCCGTGGCTGCCTCTGGCAGGCTTCAGCCACATTAGTTCCCTCGTGGCTGCCTCTGGGAGGCTTGAACTTGGTTAGTTACCCCATGGCTGCCTCTGGAACGCTTCAACCGCGTTCGTTCCCTCATGTCTGCCTCTGAGAGGCTTCAGCTGCGATAGTTCCTTTGTGGCTGCTTCTCGGAGGCTTCAGCCTAGTATGTTCCCCCGTGGCTACGTCTGCGAGGCTTCAGCCGAGATATTTCGCACGTGGCAACCTCTGGGAGGCTTAAGCCGCGTTAGTTTCCCAGTGTCTGCCTTTTTGAGGTTTCAGCCGCGTTAGTTCCCCCATAGTTACCTCTGGGAGGCTTCAGCATCGTTAGTTCCCCAGTTGCTTCCTCTGGGAGGCTTCCAACGAGTTAGCTCCCTCGTTCCTGCCTCAGGGAGGCTTCAGCCGCATTTGTTCCCTCGTGGCTGCTTCTGGGAGGATTAAACCGCTTTAGTTTCCCCGTGGCTACCTCTGGGAGGCTTAAGCTGCGTTAGTTCCCCTGTAGCTGCCTCTGGGAGCCTTCAGCTGCGTTAGTTCTCTCGTGGCTAACTCTCGGAGGCTTAAGCCGCGTTAGTTCCCCCGTGGCTGCCTCTGGAAAGCTTCAGCCGCGTTAGTTCTCCAGTGGCTTCCTGTGGGAGGCTTCAGCCGCTTTAATTCCCCCGTGGCTGAGTCTGGGAGGCTTCAACCACGTTTGTTCCCTCATGTCTGACTCTGAGAGGCTTCAGCCGCGATAGTTCCCCTGTGGCTGCTTCTCGGATTCTTCAGCCGACTACATTACCCCGCGAGGCTTGAGCCGAGATATTTCCTACGTGCCGACCTCTGGGAGGCTTAAGCCGCGTTAGTTTCCCAGTGTCTGCTTCTTTTAGGTTTCAACCGCGTTAGTTCCCTTGTGGCTGCCTCTGAAAGGCTTCAACTACGTTTGTTCCGCCTAGGCTGCCTCATTGAGGTTTCAACCGCGTTAGTTCCTTCGTGCCTACCTCTGAGAGGCTTCAGCCGCGTTAGTTCTCCCTTTGCTGCCTCTGGGATGCTTCAGTCGCGTTAGTTCCCTCGTTGCTGCTTCTGGGAGGCTTAAGCCGCGTTAGTTCCCCAGTGGTTACCTCTGGGAGGCTTAAGCCGTGTTAATTCCCTCGTTGCTGCCTCTGGGAGGCTTCAGCCGCATTAGTTCACAGTGCCTACCTCTGAGAGGCTTCAGCCGCGTTAGTTCTCCCTTGGCGTTGAAAGCCTCCCTCTGGGAGGCTTTCAACGCGTTAGTTCCCTCGTTCCTGCCTCTGGGAGTCTTCAGCCGCATTTGTTCCCTCGTGGCTGCTTCTGGGAGGCTTAAGCCGCGTTAGTTTCCCCGTGGCTGCCTTTGGAGGCTTCAGCCGTATTAGTTCCTTCGTGGCTGCCTCTGGGAGGCATCAGCCGCGTTAGTTCCCTCGTGGTTGCCCCAGTCAAGGTGAGATATTAATTGTAAGAATGAGAGATTCATAGTCTCAGTGATATATATGTATGTTTAGGAAAATGAGGTTAATGTCACGTTCTTGAAGACGAGGTTCAATGATAAGGGCTTCAGAGGCTTCTTACTTCATTTGTGATATCTGGCAACATAGGCAGTGTGTTTGTGTCATGGCCCCAAGGGGCCATGGCAGCGAGGCAGAGAGGAGTAGGCTTTGTTGACTCTAGGCTGCCTGGGCGCTGAGTGAGAGAGAGGCAGGGGTGGGCAAGGTGAAGAGGCATGCCCAACGAAAGGCCTGGCCCCTGGTGGAAGATATGGGAACTAGGCATGTAGGCTCACTGGCTACATTTTGCTCAGCCACCTAGCACATTGTCGACCCTGATCATGACTGGCGGAAAAAAATAAACTCGGTCTTTCTCTCGCAGGAACAGGGCACAGAACACAAAATAAAAGCATATATATGTATATATATATATATATATATATATATATATATATATATATATATATATATATATATATATATATATATATATATATTATATATATATATATATATATTTATATATGTCTTGCCGAATATGTAAAACAGGTCAGTTAGCAAGAACTCGTTTAAAATTAAGTTCTTTCTAAAAATGTCTCTTATACGTTTAAAGATATATTTTTTCATTAATGTTGGTGCAAAAAATTTTAATTTTGCAACAAAGGATTCATAGAAAACTTACCTAACCTTATTATAACAAGAACAATTTATTTTAGCCTAACCTAGCTAAATATATTTTAGATTTATTTACAAAAATTTAATACTAAACAAACACAGTGAAATATATTTTTTTCGTTAGGTTCAGAATGATTTTGGCGAAATTATTGCTTACACAAATTTTCACTTGTCCTATATGGCAAGATGAACTTTGCTATTTAAGCCAAGATCGCAAGTTCTGCTTATTCGGCACGACATATATATATATATACATGAACATAGAAAAAAAAACTTCCTACAGGGAGGGAAGAAAAATATAGGTGGGGTGTGCTAAAAAACATCATGGTCCAAGACAGTGAGCATCAATGGGCACCACTGCATGCCTTCCTACGTCGGGACAGATACTGCTACACAGAAAACATCCTCTGGAGTGGTGAAGCAGTCATCGTAGTAGTCACTGCAGGGTTCACTCATCCGGGGGCATAACTTGCTGGTGCCCTCGAGTGAGGCATCGTCAGTGCTCGGCAACTGGGCAGGACTTCTGGCAAGCGACTCAGGACATTTCTCGACTAGTACTGTCACTGGGGCTGTCACTGCCAGCGAGTGTGGAGTGAGTCGTGGCAGGGACGATTCAGGCAAAACATCTGGGAGTCATAACATCATACACCATACTGGAGTGAGCGGGCTAGCAGTCAATGTGACATCATCTTTCTGCAGGCTGTTCACTGAAGCTTTGACACGGGGCTGATACAGCGCCTGCCGACAGGCTCTAACTGTGGCTGGACGAGTGTTAATCTCTCGACAGTTGGAGTTATAGCAGAGGTTAGTCCAAGCGTCCTAAGACTGGTTATCTACATATAACTGCTCTGAAGGTCAGGAGGTGAAGTGAAACAAGTCTCGATGGGAAGCGTAGAGGGTATGATTCTGCAGGGCATCATGGGCGGCGAACATAAAAAGCTTTGTGTACAAGGGGCTCATGTAGCTCATAACTGACACCGGGGTCCGGGCGCAGACCTGTGGTCCACACACAGCTGCACTCAAGATCACACAGGACACACAGAAAACTGCACACACCCACACTGCACATGCGGTACAACATGGGTTACTAGCAAATGACGCTTTTCTGTGCAAAAATCGATGCTAAGCTATACACGAACATGTGAGAACACTGACTGAGAGGAATTAATTAACACTTGTCATAAATCTTCAATCAGTCTTCTCGACAACACAACTTATTGCTCACTGTGAAACTAACACTGTCGATATGACATCATGTGGTGATGTTAGGCGTGACGTCGTGAGGTGATGTCAGGCAGAAAGGTAACGTCAGCAGACATCTCGAGTTGACGTCCTGGAGTGACATCGTCAGGGATGCCATGGAGTGACATCGTCAGGGATGCCATGGAGTGACATCACAAGGTGACGTCAGGAAGGCATCGTGAAGCCGAGCAGCATCGTGGGTGACGTCGTGAAGTCGGGCAGCAGATCACAGCATGGCTTGTGATCTGGCTTAACCCATGCGCTTTGTGGATCCAAGTGGCTTCGCGACCCACATGGCTTCATGATCCACGTGGCTTCAAGTGACCTCGAGCACTCAGATACACAGCTCTGGCCAAGAATTCACACGAAAATTCACAGAAAGCACAGCAGAGAAGGAATGGTGTGGTTTCGTACAGTACGACGAGCGTGGGTGAGGCAAGGAACGGCCACTTTCTCCCCTTCCAACCACAAACATGGGGAGAAACACTCACACTGGACGCAGAAATCATCACAAACTCACCTCTGACTTGCTGAAATAGCCGTGCTTAGCTAAAAAACAACAGCAACAACATACTAGTGATGTTGAACATGTGACTTGAGAAACAGCGTGGGGTGCTGTGGCGTGGAGTCCCAGGGACGCCACTTAATTTCTCGAAGAAATTCGACAAATTACGGCTAGATCCTGCGTGTACCTGTGTCTGGATGCTGAAACGTGCAGACACAATATCAGGAAAACTCATTGAGAGACAGATTCTTCTTGTGGGGGTGATGAAGTGAAGACGACTTCATTCCTCTTCCTTCCTCTCTCCAGGCAAACACACTTGCTGTGAGGCACTGCTGTCTCAATTGTTTAGGAAAATGGTTAATTGTGTCGTTGTTGCAGAGCGGGATTTAATGACAAAGCTTCAGAGGCTTCTTACTTTATTTGTGATATCTGGCTACATAGGCAGTGTGTTTGTGCCATGGCCCCAAGGGGCCATGCCAGCGAGGGAGAGAGGAGTAGGCCTTGTTGACTCTAGGATGCCTGAACGCCGGGTGAGAGAGAGGCAGGGGTGGGCAAGGTGAAGAGGCATGCCCACCGAGAAGCCTGGCCCCTGGTGGAAGCTATGGGAACTAGGCATGTAGGCTCACTGGCTACATGTAAAATGCAAGAGAACCCATCGAAAATCGTCTGTAACAGAGACACCTGGATATTAAAAAAAAAGCAAACGGAAAGAAATTGAACAGTTAAAAAAAATGCAAACAGAAAGGAAAAGGGAAGATGAATTTCTGAGCTAGTGCGAGAAGAGAGATAAACAAATAAAAAATATAGGAAATGGAAAGCGGGACAAGGATGAATACTCCGACCCCAACACTTCAGCTCTCACTGTGTTGACATTACAGCTCCACCATCTCGCACACACTTCCAGCTTCTTCCTCCCCGACCGTACCCTAACACACACACACACACACACACACACACACTCTCTCTCTCTCTCACACACACACACACACACACACACACACACACACACACACACACACACACACACACACAAGGGCAATCGACCTGGTGACACCGGACGACAGGAGGAAGAGGGGTGACATAATAACATAAAATACCGAGAGGAATCGACAAGGTGGACAGAGACAGGATGTTTCAGAGATGGAACACAGAAACAAGGGGTCAAAATTGGTAGTTGAAGACTCCGATGAGTTACAGGGATGTTAGGAAGTATTTCTTCAGTCACAGAGTCACGGAGTTGTCAGGAAGTGAGATAGCCTGGAAAAGGCGATGGACGCAGGATCCATACATAGCTTTAGAAGAGGTATGATAATGCTCAAGAAGCAAGGAGAAAGTGACTAGTAGAGACCAGTGAAGAGGCGAGGCCGGGAGCTATGAATCTACCCCTGCAACCACAATTTGGTGAGTACACACACACACACACACACACACACACACACACACTCACACTCACACACATACACATGCACACCACACACACACACACACACACACACACACACACACACAAACACACAGAAGATTGAGAACATCACAAAAATTGGTGAAGACATGGACGAGATGGGGAAGGGCAAAGAAGACCGCAGACGGAGTACAGTCTAGGGGGCCAGAGACTACAAACCTTACTCAAGGAAAAAGATCTTGGGGTGAGTATAACACCAGGCACATCTCCTGAAGCGCACATCAACCAAATAACTGCTGCAGCATTTGGGCGCCTAGCAAACCTCAGAACAGCATTCCGACATCTTAATAAGGAATCATTCAGGACCCTGTACACCGTGTACGTTAGGCCCATATTGGAGTATGCGGCACCAGTTTGGAACCCACACCTAGCCAAGCACGTAAAGAAACTAGAGAAAGTGCAAAGGTTTGCAACAAGACTAGTCCCAGAGCTAAGAGGTACGTCCTACGAGGAGAGGTTAAGAGAAATCAACCTGACGACACTGGAGGACGGGAGAGATAGGGGGGACATGATAACGACATACAAAATACTGAGAGTAATTGACAAGATGGACAAAGACAGGATGTTCCAGAGATTGGACACAGTAACAAGGGGACACAGTTGGAAGTTGAAGACACAGATGAATCACAGGGATGTTAGGAAGTATTTCTTCAGCCACAGAATAGTCAGTAAGTGGAACAGTTTGGGAAGCGATGTAGTGGAGGCAGGATCCATACATAGCTTTAAGCAGAGGTATGATAAAGCTCACGGTTCAGGGAGAGTGACCTAGTAGCGATCAGTGAAGAGGCGGGGCCAGGAGCTCTAGCATGACTTAGAATAGCATAGACCACAAATTAACCCACAAGGCCAACAAGGCTTGTTCAGTCAACTGAAAGATTAATTCGCTAAAGTATAAATAACTCGAAAGTGACAAGCTTAAGAAAGGGAGTCGAGTATGAAAGGAAAACGACCACAAGAGAGAACTTGACATGTCTCTTATGAGAGGTCAATGAATAACTGAGTGAGGTATGCTCCCTTGGCTATGCAAACCCGGACTGACTTGAGACTACTCCTCCAAGCCTTACAATACCTCGTGACATTGACGGTGCGAGGGACCACCGGACACTAACCACTTAATGACAGTTAGCCAGGTTGTTACGCACAGTGAAGTGCTTACCATTAAAATAAATATCCTACCTATCCACATAGCTAACAATATAAGGGCAGATAATACTATAAAGCACAATAAACATTATTTTAGCTAATAATAATGCCATCGGTAATATAGTATTAAGTGACTAGCAAAATATGTGCACATAAAATTAATTAATAACCTTTGGTCCAATCAGAGGATGCAACACCGGACATAATAGCTCTCACAGAAACCAAGCTTACAGGTATGATAGCTGATGCCATCTTTCCAACGGGATTCCGGATCCTGAGGAAAGACAGAGGGAACAGAGGGATTAGAGGAGTGGCACTGCTGATAAAAAACCGATGGAATTTTGTTGAGCTGGAGAGAGGAGACAGTGGAGATGCAAGCGATTACATAGCGGGAACGCTTCACTCTGGAGGTCCCAAAGTGGTAATTGTAAAGAAGACCGCAGACGGAGTACAGTCTAGGGGGCCAGAGACTACAAACCTCACTCAAGGAAAAAGATCTTGGGGTGAGGATAACACCTGGAACATCTCCTGAAGCGCACATCAACCAAATAACTGCTGCAGCATATGGGCTCCTAGAAAACCACAGAACAGCATTCCGACATCTTAATAAGGAATCGTTCAGGACCATGTACACAGTGTACTTTAGGCCCATATTGGAGTATGCGGCACCAGTCTAGAACCCACACCTAGCCAAGCACGTAAAGAAACTAGAGAAAGTGCAAAGGGTTGCAACAAGACTAGTCCCAGGGCTAAGAGGTATGTCCTACGAGGAGAGGTTAAATCAACCTGACGACACTGGAGGACAGGAGAGATAGGGGGGACATGATAACGACATATTAAATACTAAGAAGAATTGACAAGGTGGACAAAGACAGGATGTTCCAGAGAAGGGACACAGTAACAAGGGGACACAGTTGGAAGTTGAAGACACAGATGAATCACAGGGATGTTAGGAAGTATTTTCTTCAGCCACAGAGTAGTCAGGAAGTGGAATAGTATGGGAAGCGATGTAGTGGAGGCAGGATCCATACATAGCTTTAAGCAGAGGTACAATAAAGCTCACTTTTCATGGAGAGTGACCTAGTAGTGACCAGTGAAGAGGCGGGGCCAGGAGCTTGGACTCGACCCCTGCAACCTCATCTAGGTGAGTAACAACTAGGTGAGTAAAACCACCACACACACACACCACACACACACACACACACACACACACACACACACACACGCACACACATACACACTCGGGGCCAGGAGCTGAGTCTCGACCCCTGAAACCACAACTAGGTGAGTACACACACCCACTCATTCACACAGCTGATCCTTGGAATTTGACCGCGTCTCCTCACCCCCCACACCCCTTTTCCCCTCCCCACAGACCTTTCCCCTCCCCTGCTTTTGCCTTCACCCCCTCCTCCCTCCTATTTTCTCTCTCCCCCTCCCTCGGTTTCTCTCTCTCATAGCCTTTTTCCCTCCCTTCCCCCTACTCTCTCTTCTCTCTCTCTCTCTCTCTCTCTTTTCTCTCTCTCTCTCTCTCCCTCACTCCCATAACCATATCCCTCACCCTCCTCTCTCTCTATAGGTTTCCCTCTCTCATCTCCCATTTTCTATATTTCTACCCCTCCCTCGCATTTCTCTCTCTCATTAGCCATTTTCCATCAACCCTCCTTTCTCTCTCTCTCCTCTGTCTTTCCCTCTCTTTTTCCCTCTCTCTACCCTTTCTCTCCCCCCTCACATTTCTCTCTCTCTCCCCCTTGGTCTTATCCCTCACCCCCATACTCTTTCCTCCCTCTCCCTCTTTCTACCCTTTCTCTCTTTCTACCCTTTCTCTCTCCTCTCTCTCCCTCTTTCTACCCTTTCTCTCTCCCCCTCTCACCCTCTCCCTCCTCTAGCCTTCTGTCTGTGGTAATAATAAAAAAAAAATGGGTGGCCCTAGAGGACGGAAAACCAGAGATCTGGTAGACGAACCAGGGAGGAAAGACTGGGAGTTAGAGCTCCAAAAAAGGGAGGAAGAGTGGGGAAGGAAGATAGTAGAGCTTGGTAAGAAAATGGAGGAGTGGATAGCTGAAGAGAGCAGGAAGTGGGAAGTACAGGTCTTAGCAGCAGAACTAGGATACAGTGCTTAGAAGAGAAACTGCAAAGCCTGAAACAGATTAGAGAGACAAATGACAATTCAGATGTGACATCAGGAAATTCAATGTCAGGCGCAGACAGGGAGACAGTAAGCAACAACGGAGACATGCCGTATGCGAAGGCCCTATCAGACCCACGTGGGGCCAGGGAAAAGACGAGGAGCACACTAAGACAAATGACAGGTCCGAAGACAATGAAGGAAATGCTAAAATGCAGAGATTCTAAAAACCCAAACGCAGTAGCAAGGGACAGCTGGTCATGAAAGACAGTTCACTGAGAATAGAAGTTTCAGATATGACAGGGACTGAAGGCAAGAAGATATCAATGGAAGGAAATAAAATGCCTCAGAGGAAGCAGAGGGAGACTCAGTGGAGGAGGAAAGGGCGAGGCCCAGTTTTTGTGTACGGGCTCCAAGAAGCCAAGGGGGACAACTTTGAAGAAATAAAGCAGGAGGAGAAAAAAAATGATTGAAGGCACCATGAAAACAATAGGTGGGGGCGATAGACCCAGGTGAAAAATTTTTCAGAGAATTGGGTGGTTTGCAAGTGGAAGGATACGGCCTGTCAAAGTAACTTTCAAGGAAGAATCAGTTCGAACCCGGATTTCTGCAAGAGAAAGCAAGACTGAGGGACAAAAAGGGGTACCAGAGAGTATACTTCGACCCGGAAAAGAACACAAGAAGAAAGGACACACTGAAAGAGAGGGTAAAAGAGACGCAAGGGGGGGAACGAGAGGCAATGACGAAGATGAGCAGGACCCAGAAAACAGGAGGAAGGGCAAAAACACCCCACAGAATCTCCCACCAAAAGACTCCAACCGCGACATTCCCAACGCAACTGAGCAACCTATACTACAACCCACTCACTGTTCCCTCTGCCACCAACCCCCATATCACAAACCTCACCCCAACAGCTGTCCCTTATGGGCATTCTGACCCCAACCCCATCATCACAAACCCCACCTACACCACAGCCCCATATAGGCCCCCATCAAGGCTCTCGCTTTCCCTCAACCCCAATATTCTTGCATGACCACAATGATAGAAAAGAAACTGAAAGTTTGGTACCAAACGCAGATGGAATAACGAAAAAAACATGAGGAGTGGAACGAAAGAATCAGTGAAAAATTTCCCCAGACATCATAGCAGTCACAGAAACAAAACTCACTGAGACAATAACAGACAATCCTTCCCAAAGGGGTATCAGATCCTGAGGAAAGATAGGAGTAGAGGGGGGGGGAGGGGTTGCACTGCTCATAAAACACCGATGGGGATTTGAGGAAATGAAGGCATGGACATGATTGGAGAAAAAGGGCTACATTGTAGTACAATTCAGTCCGGAGAACATAAAGAGTCATTGGAGTGATGTATAACCCACCACAGAACTGCAGGAGGCCAAGAGAGTAGTACGAAGAAAACAACAGGGTGATGGTGGACACACTGGCTGAGGTGGCAAGAAAAAGCTCACTCTAGCAGAGCAAAAGTTACTGGTAATGGGCGATTTCAACCACAGGGAGATCGATTGGGAAAACCTGGAGCCCCATGGGGGTCCTGAAACATGGAGAGCCAAGATGATGGATGTGGTACTTGAAAAAAACCCCATGCATCAACATGTCAGGGACACAACCAAGAGAGAGGGGAGGATGAGCCAGCAAAACTGGACCTTGTGTCCACCCGATCCGTTCAGACATCGAGGACATCACTTACGAGAGGCCCCTTGGAGCTAGCGTTCACGGGTTCTGAGTTTTGATTATTATAGAGTTACAAGTGGAGAAGGTAACAGGAACTGAAGGGGACAGGCCAAACTATAAAAGGGGGGACTACACAGGTATGAGAAACTTCCTGCAGGAGGTTCAGTAGGACAGAGAAATGAGGAAAACAGTAAACGAGATGATGGAATAAAGTGGCAACAAAGTGCAGGAGGCAGAGGAAAAGGTTTGTTCCCAAGGGAAACAGAAATAATAGGAAGACCAAAACGATCCTTGGTTTAACCCGAAAGAGTAGGGAGGCAAAACTAAGTGTAACCGAGAATGGAAAAGGTACAGGAGGCATAGGCCCGAAGAAAAAGGAGATTAGTAGAAGAGCCAGAAAACGAGTATGCACAGATAAGGAGGGAGGCCCAGCGACAGTATGAAAACGACATAGCATCGAAAGTCAAATCTGACCCGAAAACTGCTGTATAGCCACATTAGGAGGAAGACAACATCAAGGACCAGGTGATAAGGCTGAAGAAAGAAGGTGGAGAACTTTACAAGAAAACGATCAAAGAGGTATGTGAGGAGCTCAACACGAGATTTAAGGAAGTATTTTCAGTAGAGACAGGAAGGACTCTGGGGGGACAGATCAATGGGGACACCACAAGGAATACACCAACAACTGTTGGACGACATACATACAGATGAGGAGGAGGTGGAAGAAACTGCTAAGGGACATCGATACCTCAAAGGCAATGGGACTGGACAACATCTCCCCGTGGGTCCTTAGAGAGGGAGCAGATATGTTGTGCGTACCACTTACCACAATCTTCAACACGTCCCTGGAAACTGGGCAACTATCTGAGGATGGAAGATGGCAAATGTAGTTCCCATTTTTAAAAAAGGAGACAGAAAAGAGGGACTAAACTATAGACCTGTGGGCATTGACGTGTATAGTATGCAAAGGTATGGAGAAGTTTATTTAGGGGGAGAGTGGTGGAGCACCTGGAACGGAACAAAAGTATAAATGCCCCAAACCAGCACGGATTCATGGAAAGGGAAAACCTGTGTCACAAACCTTCTGGAATTTTATGATAAAATAATAGAAGTAAGACACGAGAGAGAGGGGTGGGTTGATTGCATCTTCTTGAACTGCAAGAAGGCCTTTGACACAGTTTCCTCACAAGAGATTAGTGCAGAAGCTAGAGCATCAGCGCATATAACAGGAAGGGCACTGCAAATGGATCAGAGAATACCTGACAGGGGGCATCAACGAGTCATGGTACGTAATGATGTATCACAGTGGGCACCTGTGACGAGCGGGGTCCCACAGGGTCGGTCCTAGGACCAGTGCTATTTTTGGTATATGTGAACGACATGATGGAAGGGTTAGACTCAGAAGTGTCCCTGTTTGCAGATGATGTGAAGTTAATGAGGAGAATTAAATCTGATGAGGACCAGGCAGGACTTCAAAGAGACCTGGACAGACTGGACACCTGGTCCAGCAAATGGCTTCTCGAATTTAATCCTGCCAAATGCAAAGTCATGAAGATAGGGGAAGGGCACAGAAGACCGCAGACAGAGTATAGGCTAGGTGGCCAAAGACTGCAAACCTCACTCAAGGAAAAAGATCTTGGGGTGAGTATAACACCGAGCATGTCTCCGGAAGCACACATCAATCAGATAACTGCTGCAGCATATGGGCGCCTGGCAAACCTGAGAACAGCATTCCGATACCTTAGTAAGGAATCGTTCAAGACACTGTACACCGTGTATGTCAGGCCCATACTGGAGTATGCAGCACCTGTTTGGAACCCGCACTTGATAAAGCACGTCAAGAAACTAGAGAAAGTACAATGGTTTGCGACAAGGTTAGTTCCAGAGCTAAGGGGAATGTCCTATGAAGAAAGATTAAGGAAAATCGGCCTGACGACACTGGAGGACAGGAGGGTCAGGGGAGACATGATAACGACATATAAAATACTGCATGGAATAGACAAGGTGGACGAAGACAGGATGTTCCAGGGAGGGGACACAGAAACAAGAGGCCACAATTGGAAGTTGAAGACACAAAGGAGTCAGAGAGATATTAGGAAGTATTTCTTCAGACATAGAGTTGTAAGGCAGTGGAATAGTCTAGAAAATGATGTAGTGGAGGCAGGAACCATACACAGTTTTAAGACGAGGTTTGATAAAGCTCATGGAGCGGGGAGAGAGAGGGCCCAGTAGCAACCGGTGAAGAGGCGGGGCCAGGAGCTAAGACTCGACCCCTGCAATCACAAATAGGTGAGTACAAATAGGTGAGTACACACATCACACACCACACACGACCACACAAAAATACATAAGTTTTTCATTCTGTGGAAACTAAAAAAAAAGTGGGTTGCCAGAGAGCAGGTTGGAAAACCAAGGGACTGGTGGATGAGTCTGTGAAGGAAGATTGGGTAGCAGAAATCATGAAAAGGAAACTAGAGTGGGAAAGGAAGCTAGAAAAGCTTAGCAAAAAAATGGAGAGGATAGCTGCAGAAAGCAGGACATGAGAGCTACGAGCCACAACAGCAGAGGTTAAGATACAGAGCTTAGAAGAGGAACTAAAAAATCTGAAGCAATCTGAAGAACCAAAGAGCAGTACAGGAATGACATAAGAAACCACTTCATGATTCACAAATGAGGCGACTGCAGGAAACACTGGAGTTAAACTGTATGCAGAGGCCCCATCAGACGACTGTGGAGCCCGGGAAAAGACAAGGAGCACACCAGGAACAAACGAGGGGAGTGAATAAAATGAAAGAGCTAGGTTATACACAGAAGCCGTAACAGACCACATTGGTGTCCAGTAAAAGTTAAGAAGAGAAAATGACAGACCACTGGGCATAAGGAAAACAGATAAAGAAGAGACTGAAGAAAGGAAAGCTGTGATAAAGACAACTAAATCGAATCAGGGGATACAATGGGAATTGCAGTGTGAGAATCAAAGGGAGAGGTCAGTCTTCGTTTATGGGCTCCAGGAAGCTGAAGGGGAAATTTACGAAGCAAAAAGACGAGGAGAAAAAAGCGTTTGAAAGTATCATGAAAATAATAGAAGAGGACGACATGACCCAGCTGACAAATTTTCTGTGAATACGGGGGTTTGCAAGAGGAAGAAACTGATGTACCAGAGGGTGTATCTCGACTGCGACAGAACCCTAGAAAAAAGTCAGAAATTGAAGGATAGGGTCCAAAAATGCAAGGATCCTGCAGGAGAAAGCACAACTAAGGGACATATCAGCATACCAGAGGGTGTATCTCGACCGTAACAAAACCCGAGAGAAAAGACAGAAATTGAAGGAAAGGGTACAAAAATGCAAGCAAGAGAGAAAGGCAAAGACGGACATGAGCGGAAGAACCCAGATTTAGGAGGAGGAACAAATACAACCTCCCTCAAAACCACCTATTGAAGGCCATCAACCCCAACAACCCAAATGTACCCAAACAATCTACCTCACAACCCACACACCATACCCACTGCCTCCACCCCCCTCAACACAAAGTCCACCTTTACAGCAACCTGCAATAGTTCCTTGCCAGGTCTCCCATTTCCCCAGCCCCAACATGCCCCCCAGACCATAGTTTTAGAAGAGTTGGAGATTCGGTATACGAATGCAGATGGAATAACAAATAAATGTAAGGGATGACATTAAAGAATCAAGGAGACGTCCCCAGATATCTTAGCACTCACAGAAACGAAACTCACTGGGGTGATAACAGATGCAATCATTCCGTCCAGATATCAGATCCTGAGGAAAGATATAGGGAGCAGGGGGAAAGAGGAGTTGCACTGCTCATTAAAAACCAGGAGAATTTGAGGAAATGAAAGTAATGGACAGAATGGGCGAATGGGACTACATAGCAGGAACAATTCAGTCTGGGGGCCCTAAGGTGGTAATTGTAGTGATGTACAACCCACCACAGAACTGCCAGAGGCCAAGAGAAAAATATGAAGAGCAACAGAGCAATGGTAGATTCACTATCTGAGGTGGCTAGAAGAGTTTACATGGGTAGAGCAAAGTTACTAGTTATGGATGATTTCAATCACAAGGAGATTGGGAAAAACTGGAGCCACATGGGGGTCCCAAAACATAGAGAGCCAAAATGTTGGATGTGGTACTGGAAAACCTCATGCATCAACATGTTAGGGACACTACCAGAGAGAGAAGTGAGGATGAGCAGCAAGACTGGACCTCGTATTTACCTTGAGTAGTTCAGACATCGAGGACATCACATACGAGAGGCTTCTCGGAGCTAGTGATCGTGTGATTTTGTGCTTTGAATACTAAGTAGAGTTACAAGTGGAGAGGGTAACAGGAGAAGGATGGGAAAAGCCAAACTACAAAATGGGGGACTACACAGGCATGAGGAACTTCCTGCAAGAGGTTCAGTGGGAAACAGAATTGATAGGAAAGTCAGTAAACGAAATGATGGACTACGTGACAACAAAATACAAGGAGGCTGAAGAGAGATTTGTTCCCATGAGGAACAGAAATAATTGAAAGACCAGAACGAGTCCTTGGTTCATCCAAAGGTGCATGGAGGAAAAACCTAAGTGTGTTTGAGAATGGAAAAAGTACTAAAGGCAAAGGAAAATAAAGAGATTACTTAAACAGCCAGAAATGAATATCCACAGATAATGAGGGAGGCCCAGCGACAATGTGAAAAGAACATAGCCTCGAAAGTCAAGTCTGACCCGTGACTGTTGCATAGCCACATCAGGAGGAAAACAACAGTCAAGCTCAGGTTATCAGGCTGAGGAAGGAAGGAGGGGAGGTCACAAAAAATGACCGTGAATTATGTGAGGAGCTCAACATGAGATTCAAAGAAGTGTTCACAGAGGTAGAGAAAGGCAGAGAGGTAGGGTACATCATCAAGTGATGGACACAATACATACAGTCGACGAAGAAGTGAAGAGGCTGCTAAGCGAGCTAGATACCTCAAAGGGGATGGGGCCGGATAACATCTCTCCACGGGTCCTGAGAGAGGGAGCAGAGGCTCTTTGTGTACCTATACAACATATCTATCGAAACAAGGCGACTCCTGGAAGTATGGAAGACAGCAAATGCAGTCCCAATTTTTAAAAAAGAGAGAGACACGAAGCATTAATCTACAGGCCAGTGTCACTGACGTGTATAGTATGCAAGGTTATGGAGAAAATTATCAGAAGAGTGGTGGAGCAAATAGAAAGGAATGAGATTATCAACGACGGCCACACGGTTTCAGTGACTGGAAATCCTGCATCACACCTTCTGTAGTTCTATGACAGAGTGACGGCAGTAAGACATGAGAGAGAGGGGTGGGTAGACTGCATTTTCTTGGGCTGTAAAAAGGCGTTTGGCAAAGTTCCACACAAGAGATTATTGCAAAAGCTGGAGGACCAAGCAGGGATAACAGGGAAGGCATTACAATGGATCAGGGAATACCTGTCAGGAAGACAACAGAGTGGGCGGCTGTAACGAGCGGTGTGCCACGGGAATCAGTCCTAGGACCGGTGCTGTTTCTTGTATTTGTGAACGACATGACGGAAGGCATAGCCTCCGAAGTGTCCCTGTTTGCAGACGATGTGAAGTTGATGAGAAGAATTCAATAGGAAGAGGACCAGGTAGAACTACAGAGGGAACTAGACAGGCTGCAGACCTGGTCCAGCAACTGGCTCCTGGAGTTCAACCCCACCAAGTGCAAATTCATGAGGATTAGGGAAGGGCAAAGAAGACCACAGACGGAGTACAATCTAGGGGGACAGAGCCTACAAACGTCACTCAAGGAAAAGGAACTTGGGGTGAGTATAACACCAGGCACATCTCCTGAAGAGAACATCAACCAAATAACTGTTGCAGCATATGGGCGCCTAGCAAACCTCAGAACAGCATTCCGACATTTGAATAACCAATCATTCAGGGCCCTATACACTGTGTACGTTAGGCCCATATTGGAGTATGCAGCGCCAGTTTGGAACCCACACCTAGCCAAGCATGTAAGGATGCTAGAGAAAGTGTCAAGGTTTGCAACAAGACTAGTCCCGGAGCTAAGGTATAAAGTCCTAGGAGGAAATGTTAATGGAAATCTACTTGACAACACTGGAAGACAGTAGAGATAGTGGGGACATGATAACGACATATAAAATACTAAGAGGAATCGACAAGGTGGACAGAGACAGGATGTTCCATAGATGGGACACAGCAACAATGGGTTACAGTTGGAAGTTGAAGACTCAGATGAATCACAGGGATATTAGGAAGTGCTTCTTCAGTCACAGAGTAGTCAGGAAGTGGAATAGTCTGGGTAGTGGTGTAATGGAGCTAGGATCCATACATAGCTTTAAGAACATGTACGATAAAGCTCATGGACGGGGAAGAGAGACCGAGTAGCGGCCAGTGAAGAAACAGGGCCAAGAGCTATGACTCGACCCCTGTAACTACAACTAGGTGAGTACACACACACACACATAACCACACACACACACACACACACACAGGTGGAAAGGGAAAGATCCGTGTTTGTCTATGGGCTAGACGAAGCTAAAGGGGAAACTTATGATGAAAGAAAGCAGGAGGAGAAAAAAGCGATTGAAGATATCATGAAGGTGATAGGCGAGGGGGACATGACCCAGGTGGCAAATTTTTGGAGAATTGGGTGGTTCACAAAGAAAAGGAATCGGCCTCTCAAAGTAATTTACAAGGCAGAATCAACCCGAACCATGATCCTGCAGGAGAAAGCACGGCTGACAGGCAAGCAGGAGTATCGGAGTGTGTACCTCGATCGAGACAGAACACAGGACGAAAGGAAGACAATGAAAGAGAGAGTTCAAAACCGAAAGGAGAAATGGGAGGAAATGAAAAAGGAGAGCAGAATAACCCAGGATCAAAGGGAAGAACATGCGCACCCCAAGAAACACCTGCAGAAGGACTCCAGCCACGACACCCCCAAGGCAACTGAACAATCCAAACCAACCATCACACACCGATCCCTCTGTTTCCACCCCCCCGCACCACAGTTACAGTATTAGAACAGAAGTTGAAGGTTTGGAACACAAATGCAGATGGATTAATAATTAAACATGAGGAATGGCAAGAAAGAATCAATGAGAAGTCCCCAGACATCATAGCAGTTACAGAAACAAAACTCCTGGAGACAATAACAGATGCAATCTTCCCACCAGGATACCAGATCATGAGGAAAGATAGAAGGGGCAGGGGGGGAGGTGGGGTTGCTCTGCTCGTAAAAAACAGATGGAAATTCGAGAAAATGGAAGGCATAGATGAGACGGGAGAAAGAGACTACATAGCAGGTACACTTCAGTCTGGGAAACACAAAGTGGTCATTGCAATGATGTATAATCCACCACAGAACTGCAGGAAGCCAAGAGAGGAACATGAAGAGAGCAACAGAGCAATTGTGGACACACTTGCTGAGGTGGCAAGAAGAGCTCACTCCAGCAGAGCAAAGTTGCTGGTTATGGGGGATTTCAACCACAGGGAGATTGACTGCGAAAACTTGGAGCCACATGGGGGTCTCGAAACATGGAGAGCCAGGATGTTGGACGTGGTGCTGGAAAACCTCATGCACCAACATGTTAAGGACACTACCAGAGTGAGGGGGAGGATGAACCAGCAAGATTGGACCTTGTGTTCACCCTGGGCAGCTCAGACATTGAGGACATCAAGTATGAGAGTCCCCTAGGAGCTAGCGACCACGTGGTTCTGTGCTTTGAATACATAGTAGAGCTGCAAGTGGAGAGAATAACAGGAGTTGAATGGGAAAAGCCTGACTATAAAAGAGGGGACTACATAGGGTTGAAGAACTTCCTGTGGGAGGTCCAGTGGGACAGAGAACTGGCAGGAAAGCCAGTAAATGAAATGATGGAATATGTAACAACAAAATGCAAGGAGGTAGTGGAAAGGTTTATTCCTAAGGGCAACAGTAACAACGGGAAGACCAGAACGAGCCCCTGGTTTACCCGACGGTGTAAGGAGGCAAAAATAAAGTGCAATAGAGAATGGAAAAAGTACAGAAGGCAGAGAACACACGAAAATAGGGAGATCAGTCGCAGAGCCAGGAATGAGTATGCACAGGTAAGGAGGGAGGCCCAGCGACAGTATGAAAATGACTTAGCATCGAGAATCAGGACTGACCCGAAACTGTTGTATAGCCACATCAGGAGGAAGACAACAGTCAAAGACCAGGTGATCAGATTAAGGACAGAAGGTGGAGAACTCTAAAAAAATGATCAGGAGGTATGTGAGGAGCTGAACAGGAGATTTAAGGAAATTTTTACAGTAGAGACAGGAAGGGCTGTGGGAAGACAGCACAGAAGGGAACATCAAGAGGGAATATACCAACATATGTTGGATGACATACGAACAACTGAGGAAGAGGTGAAGAAGCTCCTAAGTGACCTTGACACCTCAAAGGCGATGGGACAGGACAACATCTCCCAATGGGTCCTTAGAGAAGGAGCAGAGATGCTGTGCGTGCCTCTAACCACAATCTTCAACACATCCCTTGAAACTGGGCAACTACCTGAGAAATGGAAGACAGCTAATGTAGTCCCCATATTTAAGAAAGGAAACAGAAACGAGGCACTAAACTACAGACCTGTGTCTCTGACATGTATTGTGTGCAAAGTCATGGAGAAGATTATCAGGAGGAGAGTGGTCGAACACCTGGAAAGGAACAAGATTATAAATGAAAACCAGCATGGGTTCATGGAAGGCAAATCTTGTATCACAAACCTCCTGGAGTTTTATGACAAGGTAACAGAAGTAAGACACGAGAGAGAGGCGTGGGTAGATTGCGTTTTCCTAGACTGCAGGAAGGCCTTTGACACAGTTCCCCACAAGAGATTAGTGCAGAAGCTGGAGGATCAGGCGCACGTAAAAGGGAGGGCACTGCAATGGATAAGGGAATACCTGACAGGGAGGCAGCAACGAGTCATGTTACGTGAAGAGGTATCACAGTGGGCGCCTGTTACGAGCGGGGTCCCACAGGGGTCAGTTCTAGGACCAGTGGTATTTTTGATATATGTGAACGACATGATGGAAGGAATAGACTCTGAAGTGTCCCTGTTCGCAGATGACGTGAAGTTGATGAGAAGAATTAAATCGGACGAGGATGAGGCAGGACTGCAAAGAGACCTGGACAGGCTGGACATGTGGTCCAGTAACTGGCTTCTCGAATTCAATCCAGCCAAATGCAAAGTCATGAAGATTGGGGAGGGGCAAAGAAGACCGCAGACAGAGTATAGGCTAGGTGAAAAAAGACTACAGACCTCACTCAGGGAGAAAGACCTTGGGGTGACCATAGCACCGAGCACATCACCGGAGGCACACATCAACCAAATAACCGCTGCAGCATACGGGCGCCTGGCAAACCTGAGAATAGCGTTCCGATACCTTAATAAGGAATCGTTCAAGACACTGTACACTGTGTATGTTAGGCCCATACTGGAGTATGCAGCACCAGTCTGGAACCCACACCTGGTCAAGCACGTCAAGAAGTTAGAGAAAGTACAAAGGTTTGCAACAAGGCTAGTCCCAGAGCTCAAGGGAATGTCGCACGAGGAAAGGTTAAGGGAAATCGGACTGACGACACTGGAGGACAGAAGGGTCAGGGGAGACATGATAACGACATACAAGATACTGCGGGGAATAGACAAGGTGGACAGAGATAGGATGTTCCAGAGAGGGGACACATGGACAAGGGGTCACAACTGGAAGCTGAAGACTCACACGAGTCACAAGGACGTTAGGAAGTATTTCTTCAGTCATAGAGTTGTCAGAAAGTGGAATAGCCTAGCAAGTGAAGTAGTGGAGGCAGGAACCATACATAGTTTTAAGAAGAGGTATGACAAAGCTCAGGAAGCAGAGAGAGAGAGGATCCTTTAGCGATCAGTGAAGAGGCGGTGCCAGGAGCTGAGTCTCGACACCTGCAACCACAATTAGGTGAGTACACACACACACACACATACACACACACACACACACACACACACACACACACACACACACACACACACACACACACACACAAAGATGAAGAATAAAAAACTCTCAAATATTGATTAGAATTATTAATTTCAAAGAATAATAAACTGTTTGTTACAATAAATGAGAGCTGGAACAAGTTCACTTTTTAGTACTGAACAATATTACATTTAAAATTAATTATTTTATGAACCGGCAGCTGATGTAATACATTTTACAGGACTGTATCCTCTATTATGTACCAGAGGAACATGTCTTCTTAACTAGTAATGTATTCTGATATTGTGTATATATAAACTGATGGGGAGAATTTTTTATAACGTAATCACAATACATAACTGTTCTGACTGTTGATTAACAGTGTCACTCGTCTGCTGATTGTTCACATCACAACGTCACAATACCTGGCAGTGTGTTGTTGTTTGTAAATACTGAAGACATGGAGCTAAGAATTATATTCCCCGGCGATCAGTAGTACATTATAATGTGACCTATCAATAGCCTTCATCTTCTCCGTCTTAAACTTACTGTAAACTATGTTACGTGAGTCTTACCTGAAGACAAAACTGGAAAGATTTATTAACCAGTCTTGAACCACATATTTGGTGCACATCTGGAGCACAGATGTGCACCACACAGAGCATATCTAGAGAAACTCTTTCAACTATTTCCCTTTCTCCAGTTCACCCTCTCCGTTGCTCTTTCCATCCTTTACCATAAAGACAGCTTAATCACATTCCCTTGTCCATCTCCCTCAGCTTGTCACTCTTCCCCTTTCTCGCTTGGTCATTCCTGCCTCCTTATATTCTTCTCAGTTTTTATCTTTTCTTCCATAACATTAACGTTAACATTCATGTGTTCGGTCTCAAGAGGTTCACTTTTCGTGCAGCTGGAATGAACCAAACTTGCAAGCACCTAATCATCATTTCATCCACTGACCAAGTTCTTCCCTCAATTATTTCATCCACTGACCAAGTTCTTCCCTCAATTATTTCATCCACTGACCAAGTTCTTCTCTCAATTATTTCATCCACTGACCATAGTTCTTCCCTCAATTATTTCATCCACTGACCAAGTTCTTCCCTCAATTATTTCATCCACTGACCAAGTTCTTCTCTCAATTATTTCATCCACTGACCATAGTTCTTCCCTCAATTATTTCATCCACTGACCAAGTTCTTCCCTCAATTATTTCATCCCCTGACCAAGTTCTTCCTCAATTATTTCATCCACTGACCAAGTTCTTCTCTCAATTATTTCATCCACTGACCAAGTTCTTCCCTCAATTATTTCATCCACTGACCATAGTTCTTCCCTCAATTATTTCATCCACTGACCAAGTTCTTCTCTCAATTATTTCATCCACTGACCAAGTTCTTCCCTCAATTATTTCATCCACTGACCAAGTTCTTCCCTCAATTATTTCATCCACTGACCAAGTTCTTCCCTCAATTATTTCATCCACTGACCATAGTTCTTCCCTCAATTACTTATCCATTAATTTCACGTTCATTCTCAATCTCTCTCTATCTCATCCCATTTTTTTATGTATTTTATATTTATATTTCACTGTCTGTTTCCTTCAGTTTCTTTATTACGTAATACAGTGACGCAGTAGTTTCGCAAGAGGTGGACGCAGGTCAATACACACTAACTTTAATAAACATTGAACAAATTCCTGTGATGTTATACACGCCTGACTGCAATAAATATAAATTAATTATATAACTCATTGATCAGTAAATACGAATATTGGTTTAACGTGCAATTACGTTTACCCGAAAAGTTTGTCTGATTTTTTCCTTTTTTTTTTTTTTACGTACTTCTTCCTAATTTTGAATGTTAAGTCTCCCATAAATCGAGAACGCCTCTTGCAATAGGTCTCAGTTTTCTTAGACTTGCATTACGTAACAAGAACCAAATTACTGGAACAACAGCTTCATGTACCAAATGGCCAGAGTTGTTGAGCCCATTTCTATCGTCCTGGAATTACTTGGATAACATCTAAAACCCCTCACAGGCGGAACGTGAAGCGCTTAAAAAAGTGGCCAAAACTTTAACGATGGCACAGAGTGAAATTCAAATATAAAGGTACAGATGTGACCATTCTATTTTTGAAATTTTCATTTCCCTTAAATCACATTAAATAATTTTCAGTTTACTGATTATGAACGGCTTACGTATTTATTGGATGACGCATCTTAAGAATAGGCTTATACATATTAAGTTGTGTTTGAGTGCTGGCAAATTAATTGATGTGGCAAAACAGTAAAAAAATGAATCACTGCAGTATTTGAAGAACGATTCATCTGATCTGCTAAGAGTTCTAAACTGAGTTCTAAATTGAGTTCTAAATTGAGTTCTAAATTGAAGCCAATTTTTACTGTTATTAGGACCTGGTACCATTGCGGAGAACTTGCCAAAATATTTTCTACATTGGTCGATTCTTACTTAGTTAATGAAGGAAAAAAATGTGAATGGTGCACCGAGGTATCTGTGGAGACAAAGAACATTGTTCATGGAAGCAAAGAAGGGAATGTATGAGAATAAAGTAGTGCTAACACTCTTATATTGGTGTGAAGATTGGGTTGTGAATGTTGCAGCGAGAAGGAGGCTGGAGAAACTGGTCGATCTCTTTCTGACAGACTTAGGGAGCACAAAAGTAGTGTTAGGCTTGCCGACACTAACAATGCTCTTTTCTGTCACGTCAGAAATCACAGCCATCCTATTGACTGGTCTTCTGCTAAAACTGTCTTCCTTACTTCCAACTTTAACAGTCGCCGTCTAGTTGAATCCTCCCTAATACACAACTTTCCTTGTATGAACCTTAGCCCTGGCTTCGTCTCTGTAGATGCCTTCCTCTCCCACTACATTGTAAAATGCTCCAAACTTCAGAACACCCGTGACTTAACATGATTCCTCCTTTTTCTTCTTCTCCCTCTTCCCCTTTTCCTCTTACCTTTTTCTCCTTTGGGTTGTCTTTCTTCTGCCCTGTGTATTTGCTCCTCTTTCTTAGTGTTTGACTGGCCCCTCCTACTCTTACCACCTCCCCACTACTACTTCCTTCCCACCTCCACTACTACCACTACTACTACTACTACCACCTCCTGCCTATATATACCCATCCTGCTCTCCTTTTCGTTAGTGTGACTTTGTAAATGGTCCAAGTCGGACCGAAACGTCGTCATAAGCTCCTCTCTTCTATGTGCGGGTTATTTGTGTATTGTTCCAGTTACGGTATTGTGCCTTTTTGTTATTTGTCATTGGAGATGTTGTGTGTAAGGGTCATGCAGAAAATTCATAGTGCGGTAATTAGGAGCGGGTGAGGTGGAGTTGATAAGGTGGTTTGGCCATTCAGAGGACTGAGGAGGGGTTGATGAGGTGGTTTGGCCCTTCAGAGGACTGAGAAGGGGTTGATGAGGTGGTTTGGCCATTCAGAGGATTGAGGAAGGGTTGATGAGGTGGTTTGGCCATTCAGAGGATTGAGGAGGGGTTGATGAGGTGGTTTGGCCATTCAGACGACTGAGGAGGGGTTGATGAGGTGGTTTGGCCATTCAGAGGACTGAGGAAAGGTTGATGAGATGTTTTGATCATTTATAGAGGAGGGAGCACAACAGGATGACTTACAGCGTCTATTAATCTGTAGTGGAGATGAGGAAGGGTAGGGGTTGTCCTAGGAAAGGTAGGGGGTAAAACAGGTTTTATGTGCAAGGGTATTAACCATACAGCAGACATGTGTGAGAGTGGTAGATAAGAGTGAGGGGAGACTGGCTTTTTAGGACCTGACGAGATGTTGGCGTGTGAGCAGGCTACGATTCTGTGAAGAGATTCAAGGAAACCGGTTAGCCAGACTTTAGTCCTGGGGGTGGGCAGTACAGTGCTTGCATATTAAAGGAGGGGTTTTGGATATTTACTGTTTAGTGTTATATCTTAACTGCTGTATCAGTGTGCCTCTGCAAAGACAATGATAGTGTGTGTGTGTGTGTGTGTGTGTGTGTGTGTGTGTGTGTGTGTGTGTGTGTGTGTGTGTGTGTGTGTGTGTGTAGGAATTCGCAAGAACAGGCGAAATATTCACAATCACTGATCTCTGGCCGAAGGAGACTCGAACCTACGAACCTTGGAACAAGGTACGCAGTGCTTTACCATCCGCACCACTCAGGACCAATACCTTGGCGCCCAGCTCACGCTAGACGTTTTGATCCAAGGCGTGAGCTGGGCGCAAAGGTCCAGTGTGGTGAGGATGGTAAAGCACTGCGTACCTTGTTCCAAGATTCGTAGGCTCGAGTCTTCTTCAGCCAGAGATCAGTGTTTGTGTGTATATTATATATATATTATATATATTATATTATATATATATATATATATATATTATATTATATATATATATATATATATTATATATATATATTATAGGAGGGTACCACCTCTAAAACTTTACTGGGGACCCTCATCCTCAGAGAAGACAATAAACGTACCTCACGGAAAACTCAAGGTTCTCCCCGGACCTGTTTGAATATTTTTTCTCCTACCACTGTTTTCTGTCAATAACTAAAAAAAATCTAATGCAAAATGAACAATAACTACATAAATTTTAATTGATTACGAATCAGTTTATTATCTTGTTTTCCTGGCTAACGTTTGCATATGGAATGTTTATAAATTTGAGGACGACTATTCAGATGTTGGGAACCTGGATCTAACGAGGGAACTGACCAATCAGCGTGAAGTTGCATTTAAACAACGCTTGACTAAACATAAATATAGATTGAAGGGATAATTATGAAGCCATGGAACTAGCTCAAAGTATGAACGTATCATTGGCTTGCAGATTAATTCTTGGATAAGCTACTGCAGTAGCTGCATACGCATCAACAGGCCTCTTTAAACATAGCAAAAACAGAAACATCCTAATCATCGCTGCTCTGGAAAGTAGTAGCCTACTTGCACAGAAGCAGCAGCAGAAGCAGAAACTAATCAGACGAGCGTCAGCGAGGTATCTGTGTGCTAACAATATGCTTCACACCCAGCAACAGCAGCAGTAGCAACTGGACCAGCTTTACCCCGGCAGCTGTACACGCCCCAGAAGCGGTGTTTACACACGATAACAACAGACCGTGTCAGCCTCCAGCTTTTTGTTTTCCCGGTCTTATTTGAATACATATTATTTTCAACTTATTCATTATCCATTCTCCTATTATGACTTCAATAAACCACGATCATACATCAAACCTATTCTGCGAAATTCTCCATCTTAAAACTATAACAGTTTCATACTACGTATTTCCAGACTAATTAATCTTCTCAGTTCATCTCCTTACATGCTACCCGCGCCTTACATAATGTCTCTCCCACTCAGTCACCTCTAATACCACACTAAGAAATTTCCTTACCACTTACAATTCTCCATCATTTTTCCTAACATGATTATCAACGCTTGTTCTTAAATTACTTGCCCATCAGTTTTCCTTTTATTTTGTAATGCAAATTACTGAGAGACCTTCCTCCATTGTTCGCAGGTACCAGATATTCCTTAAATGGTCGGAAGGGCTGCACTTCGCACTCCTTTTCTCCTGCTCTTACTCACCAGATCCTCCTCTCTTGCTTTCATTGGCTAGATATTCCTCTCTTCTTCCTGCTGGCTTAATTTATCAATCCATGCAAAGTTGATTCTCCTTCTGTTTATCATGTTCAAAAATCCCTTCATTCTTTTTCAATGAGCTTGAACATTCTCCCTTGTTTTTTTCAGGTCTGACTTTCCTCCCATTCTATTACTGCTCAGATATTTCTCCTTTCCTCTCCCTAAGCAAACATTCCTTCCCTGATTAAACATCCATTATATTTGCAACAGCTAATTTTCTTCACAAACTCCCGGAAAAGTTTCCTCTGGGCAAGTAACATTTCAAGTTTTAGTGAGCTAAGACCAAGAGTTTCATTATATATGACAACATTTAAGAGATCACCAATTAATGCGGAAAATATATTTTTATGAGGAAGAGATCCTACAAAATATTGATCTGACGCTTTCAAATATTAATTATATCTCCGGTATTAATAAATAAGTGATTTAATTATTATCATCATCAGTGGTAAGTGGATGATTGACGATCTTCACTGACGGGTTTAATGAATTGTGGCGCTCCGGCTGAGCTAATTGTCAGCAATATTGGAACTGAGGCGAGAGAGAGGGGGGGAGAGAGAGGAGAGAGAGAGAGAGAGAGAGAGAGGAGAGAGGGGAGAGAGAGAGAGAGAGAGAGAGAGAGAGAGAGAGAGAGAGAGAGAGAGAGAGAGAGAAGAGAGAGAGGAGAGAGAGAGAGAGAGAGCGAGAGAGAGAGAGAGTAAGACAGAGAGAGAGAGAGAGAGAGAGAGAGGGAGAGAAAGAGACAGACAGACAGACGGACAGACAGAATGAGAGCGAAAGAAATTAACATACACACACACACACACACATACACAGGAGAAATAATCGACCAGTCAAATTGGTTTTCAAGACAGAAACGGTGCGAAACAGAATCTGCAGTGAAAACCATGGCTAAAGAAAACAACAAAATACCAGCAGGTCATCCTCGACCGTAACAGAATGTATACAGAACTGAAAAGATACAAAGACGTAAGGAGCAAGGTAGAGAGACAAGAGTGGAGACAGGCAGGGACACCCAGAGTCAGGAGAACCAGCAAACACATCCACTCAGAGAACCACCCACAGAACACAACAACGAAACAAATTAACCCATATGAAACCAAATTCCGCACTCACAGACCCAACTCCTCTCCCCAATACAATCGTGGAAACAAAGCTGAATGTATGGTACACTAGTGTAGAAGGAATAACAAATGAATGTGAGGAATGGCAAGAATGAGTCATGGAGGCATCCCCAGACATCACAGCACTCACAGAAACAATGCTTCTAGAAATCAGGATATCAGATCATGAGGACAGATAGAGGGAAAAGAGGAGGCGGAAAAGTTGCACTGTTCATAAAAATAAAACAGTGAAGTTTTGAGAAGTTGGAAGGAGTCGACAAAAGTGAAGCAAGGAACTACATAGACTAATGAAAGTAATAGAGCATTGGTTGTTACACTAGCTGAGGTTGACAGAAGGGCCAACATAGGCAGGGCAAAGTTACTAGTTGTGGGTGATTTCAATCACAAGGAGATTGACTGGGAAAACCTAGACCACACAAGGGACAAGAAACGTTTAGGGCAAGATGATGGAGGTGGTACTGGAAATCCTCATGTATCAACATGTTAAGGACTCTACCAGAAAGAGAGAGAGAGAGAGAGAGAGAGAGAGAGAGAGAGAGAGAGAGAGAGAGAGAGAGAGAGAGAGAGAGAGAGAGAGAGAGAGAGAGAGAGAGAGAGAGAGAGAGAGAGAGAGAGAAGAGGACGAACCAGCAAGCTTGGACCTCATATTCACATTGAATAGTTCAGACACTGGGCCTAAAAGAAGAGACATGCAGCAATGATAGGATATGAGAAGCCAAACTATAAATGAGGGGACTACACAAGTATGAGGGATTTCCTGCATGAGGTACAGTAGGAAAGAGAACTAGTGTTAAAAATAGTGAATGAAGTGATGAAATACGTGACCACAGAATGCAAAGAGCAGGAGGAGAGGTTCGTACCTAAGGGCAATAGAATCAATGGGAAGACCAGAACGAGCCCTTGGTTCACCCAAAGGTGTAGAGAGGCCAGAGTTAAGTGCGCTAGTGATTGGAAAATGTATAGAAGAAAAAGACACAGGAAAATAAAAAGATTAGCCGACGAGCCAAAAATAAATATGCATGGATGAGGAAGGAGGCCCAACAGCAATACGAGAATGACATGGATAAAGTCGAAAGTCAGCTCTGACTGAAGCTGTTGTACAGCTATAACAGAAGGAAAACAACAGTCATGGGCCAAGTAATCAAGGTAAGGAAGGAAGGAGGGGAGATCACAAGAAACGACAAATAAGAATGTGAGGAGATAAACACGAGACGTAAGGAGGTGTTTTCGGTAGAGGCAGATTGGATTACAGGAAACCAGAATGATAGGATATACAAAGAAGTGCTGGACACTAGACACAACCGACGAGGAGGTGAAGAGGCTGCTAAGTGAGCTAGATACATCAAAAGCAGTGGAACCAGACATCTCTCCATGGGACCCGACAGAGGAAGCAGAGGCCCTGTGTGTGCCACTAACAACAATCTTCAACTCATCTATCGAAACAGGGCAACTACCTGAGGTGTGGAAGATAGCAAATGTAGTCCCTAGCTTTAAGAAAGGAGAGAGGCAAGCAGTGTTAAACTACAGACCAATGTCACTGACATGTATAGTGTGCGAAGTCATGAAGTTTATAAAGGAAAGGGCTGGTGGAGCCTGTAAAGGTTAATGATCTTATACATGAAAACCAACACTGTGTCAAGGAGGAGGAATCCTGTGTCACAAATCTACTGGAGTTTTAAGGAGTTGACAAAAGTAGGCAGGAAAGAGAGGAGTGGCTGGACTGAATTTTCTTGGATTTTAAGGCTTTCGACACAGTTCTACACAAGAGATTAGTACAAAAGCTAGAGGAGCACGAAGAAATAACAGGAAAGGCGCTGCAATGGATCACAGAATATTTAACAGGAAGGAAACAATAAGTCATGGTATGTGACGAGGTGTCAGAGTGGGCGACTGAAGGGTCAGTCCTAGGACCAGTGCTGTTTCTGGTATGTGTGAATGACATTACGGAAGGAATAGATTCAGTGGTATCCCTGTTTCCAGACGACGTGAAGCTAATGCGCAAAATTCAAGTGGAACAAGATCAGGTAGAACTACAAACGGATCTGGACAAGCTGCAAGGCTGGTCCAACAACAGGCGCCGGGAGTTTAACCCAACCATGTGCGAAGTTATGAAGACTGGGGATGGTCAAAGAAGACATCAGACAAAGTACAGGCTGGGGGACAAAGACAGAAGACCTCACTCAAGGAAAACGATCGTGTGAGTATAATACCTAGGACATCTCCTGAGGCGCACGTCAACCAAATAACTGCTGCAGCATATGGGCCTCTGACTAACATAAGAATAACATTTCGACACCTTAGCAAGGAATCGTTCGAGACTTTGCACACTATGTACTCCACACTGGAGCACGCAGCACTAGTATGGAACCCCCACCTTGCCAAGCACGTCAAGAAATAAGAGAAAGTGCGAAGGTTTGAAACAAGGTTACTCCCGGAGCTAAGGGGTATGTCCAACGAGGAGAGGTTAAGGGAGATCACCCTGACGACACTGGAGGACAGGAGGGACTGGGGGGGGACATAATAACGACGTATAAAATACTGAGAGGAATTGACAGGGTGGAGAGGGACAGGATGCTTCAGAGATATGACACAGCAACAAAGGGTCACAATTGGAAGTTGAAGACTCAGATGAGTCATAGGGATGTTAAGAAGTTTTTTCAACCATACATCACTCTTCAGAGTGATGTAGTGGAGGCAGGATCAATATATAGCTTCAAGAAGAGATATGATAAAGCTGACGGAATAGGAAAAGACTGGACCTAGTGGTCCATTCTTTTCCTGCTCAGGAAACCACATCTGGTCAAACACGACAATAAATTAGAGAATGTGCAGAGGTTTGCAACGAGACTAGTCCTGGAGCTATGATATATGTCAAGCGACGGAAGATATGACTGGAGGACAGAAGGACTAATGTAGTATGATTCAAAAGTACAAAATTCTTTAAGGAATTGTTAATGAGAGTCGAGACAGACTGGGAGGTGGAAAACAGGAACACGGGGGCACAGCTGGAAGATGAAAATCCATATGAGTCATAGCGCCAATAGGAAGTATTTCTTCAGTCGTAGAGTAGTCAGGAGGAGGAATGGCCTGGAGAATGATGTAATAGAGGTAGGATCGATACATAATTTTAAGAAAAGGTATGATGAGGGGTCTCGAAGCAGGCAGAGAATGAACCTAGTAGTACCCAGCAAACCAACGTGGGGTGCAGACGTGGGTAACAAGGCTCCGAGAACCTTAACGTTGTAAGGCGTGCAATAACAGCTAGCAGTAATCAGTGGTAGTGGAACGTCAGTGAACAATACTACGAGTGATAATTAAAGTTATTAGTTAAAGAAAGTGAGAGGAAAGCTGAAATCATAATATTTCAAAGCTCAAACCGTTGGGGGTCTTAGGCGCTGTTGCCACATTGGCAGCGGTAGGCCTGAAGAAGTGACGTCACGACAAGTTGTGCGCCATTATACATATAAAGTGAAGTGTATATAATGTGAAGTGTATACTATCATCAGTGAAGAGTGAAATCGCGTGAGGAAGCGGGATGTATGAGAATATATGGTTATAAACATCACGGGTGAAGGATCTCCAAAATAGGGACTTAAGGCCTACGTACGACGGCTCCGCCATCAGCAGCTGGCAACCTGTCACCGCACCATTGAGCGCAAGTTTATTCGCCTATTTGTGGTGTGCATGTTGACGGCCCTGGCTGGCCTTGTATACTGTTTGATACTGGTCACTCACTCCTGCAAACTATTACCAGAATTAGAATAGAAATAGCATAGACATAGTGAATATAGTGTTGACGAGTGTGAGAAGGTAGAGTCCAGCGAAGAGTAGAGTAGTATTAATTCCAGTAGTTATTAGCAGTAAGAATACTTAGGAAGCTAGGAAGTCCTCTCCCAATGTGAACATGGAACAGGATAATAACCAGCAATAACTGATACTTAAATCCAGACACACACACACACAAGGCGAGTAACTTAATATAAGCTAGGTGGGACAAGATTTTAAGGGCAACATTGTAAGACGGTGCGAGGGTCAAGTCCCAGGAGGGTTGTGTCAGGTCTCAAGAAGTTGCAGCCAGTCATTACACCGCACAAGACACTCTCACACACACACACACTCACACACACACACAAGCACACACACACACAGGCAGTGTTACTACCAGTAGTTATTAGCAGTAGGAATACTTAGGAAGCTACGAAGTCCTCTCTCAATGTGAACAAGGAAAATGATAATAACCAGCAACAATTAATACGTAATTCCAGAAAGGGCAATAAGTGGAGAGTGTAGAATAATTGGGAAAGATAAATGAGACTAAATTTGTGCCTACTTGACGGATCTTTCAACCACACCACCTACCCCTCCCCTAACCATCCCTCCCTCACTCACAAGCACACACACACACAAGGGTAGACACTCACACACACAAACACACACACACTCACACATACACATACACACACACATACACACACACCCACATACATAAACACATACACACACACACACACAAACACACATACACCACACCACCACACACACATACACACACACATGCACACACACACACACACACACACACACACACACACACGCACATACACACACACACACACACACACACACACACACACACACACACACACACCCTCCACCACTTGACACAAACACGTACCCCCCCTCCCCAAACCACCTCTCCCCCTTCCCTAACCACCTCACCTTAGCCACCTAAACCCCCCCCCCAAACCACCTAACCCCTCCCCAAACTATCTAAGCCCCCCCAACTACCTCCCTCCCTCCAATAACCATCCTCCCCCTCCCCCATAACCATCCATCCCCTCTCCCAAACACGTACTACCCCCCTCCCCTAACCACCTCTGCCCTTCCCTAACCACCTAACCCTAGCCACCTACCCCTCCCCCCAAAACCCTCTAACCCCCTCACCAATTATCTCTACCCCTCCAATAACCATCCTCCCCCTCTCCCACAACCATCCATCCCCTCTCCTCCTAACCATCTATTCCCCTCCCCCTAACCACCCGTCCCTCCTTCTGTGGAGCAACGGGGGAACCTAGAACCAGTATGAGGACAAGGGGCTCCAAGGACGAATCTGGGAGGGAGGAATTGGAGGTAGAACTCAAAAAAAGGAAGACTAGGGAAGGAAACTAGATGAGCTGGAAAAGAAGATGGAAGAGAGGTTAGCAGCAGAATGCAGAAGGTGGAAGCAACAGGCCACAGCAGCAGAAATCAAGATAGAGAGATTAGAAGAGGAGCTGAGACATCTGAAACAGCATAGAGACAAAGATATTACAGAAGTGGCATCGGCAATGGCTACATCAGACACAGACAACAGGTCTGAAGGAAGCATGGAAACTAAACTGTATGCAGAGGTCCTGTCAAACCCACATGGGGCCAAAACAAAGACAGGGAGCACACTAGGACAGAATGAGAGGTTGAAAGACATTGAAGGAACTAGGACATGTGCAGGGACCTTACCAGATAAACCCGTGGGGCCAGGAACAGGTGAGCAGGAAGGACAAACCAAGAAGCATAGGGGCCATTACTAGGGAAGGGACTGAAGGAAGGAACACTCAACGGGAAGGAACTAAAACACGTCAGAGGATGCAATGGGAGTCACAGTGGGAGGTGGAAAGGGAGAGATCCGTGTTTGTCTATGGGCTAGACGAAGCTAAAGGGGAAACTTATGATGAAAGAAAGCAGGAGGAGAAAAAAGCAATTGAAGATATCATGAAGGTGATAGGCGAGGGGGACATGACCCAGGTGGCAAATTGTCGGAGAATTGGGTGGTTCAAAAAGAAAAGGAATCGGCCTCTCAAAGTAATTTTCAAGGCAGAATCAACCCGAACCATGATCCTGCAGGAGAAAGCATGGCTGAGAGGCAAGCAGGAGTTCCGGAGTGTGTACCTCGATCGAGACAGAACACAGGACGAAAGGAAGACGATTAAAGAGAGAGTTCAAAAACGAAAGGAGAAATGGGAGGAAATGAAAAAGGAGAGCAGAATAACCCAGGATCAAATGGAAGGACAAGCACACCAACCAGAAACACTTGCAGAAGGACTCCAGCCACGACACCCCCAAGGCAACTGAACAATCCAAACCAACCATCACACACCGATCCCTCTGTTTCCACCCCCCGCACCACAGTTACAGTATTAGAACAGAAGTTGAAGGTTTGGTACACAAATGCAGATGGATTAACGAATAAACATGAGGAATGGCAAGAAAGAATCAATGAGAAGTCCCCAGATATCATAGCAGTTACAGAAACAAAACTCACGGAGACAGTAACAGATGCAATCTTCCCACCAGGATACCAGATCATGAGGAAAGGTAGAAGGGGCAGGGGGGTAGGTGGGGTTGCTCTGCTCGTAAAAAACAGATGGAAATTCGAGAAAATGGAAGGCATAGATGAGACGGGAGAAAGAGACTACATAGCAGGTACACTTCAGTCTGGGGAACACAAAGTGGTCATTGCAGTGATGTATAATCCACCACAGAACTGCAGGAGGCCAAGAGAGGAATATGAAGAGAGCAACAGAGCAATGGTGGACACACTTGCTGAGGTGGCAAGAAGAGCTCACTCCAGCAGAGCAAAGTTGCTGGTTATGGGGGATTTCAACCACAGGGAGATTGACTGCGAAAACCTGGAGCCGCATGGGGGTCCCGAAACATGGTGAGCCAGGATGGTGGACGTGGTGCTGGAAAACCTCATGCACCAACATGTAAAGGACACTACCAGAGTGAGAGGGGAGGATGAACCAGCAAGATTGGACCTTGTGTTCACCCTGGGCAGCTCAGACATTGAGGACATCAAGTATGAGAGTCCCCTAGGAGCTAGCGACCACGTGGTTCTGTGCTTTGAATACATAGTAGAACTGCAAGTGGAGAGAATAACAGGAGTTGAATGGGAAAAGCCTGACTATAAAAGAGGGGACTACATAGGGTTGAAGAACTTCCTGCGGGAGGTCCAGTGGGACAGAGAACTGGCAGGAAAGCCAGTAAATGAAATGATGGAATATGTAACAACAAAATGCAAGGAGGCAGTGGAAAAGTTTATTCCCAAGAGCAACAGTAACAACGGGAAGACCAGAACGAGCCCCTGGTTTACCCGACGATGAAAGGAGGCAAAACAAAGTGCAATAGAGAATAGAAAAAGTACAGAAGGCAGAGAACACACGAAAATAAGGAGATCAGTCGCAAAGCCAGGAATGAGTTTGCACAGGTAAGGAGGGAGGCCCAGCGACAGTATGAAAATGACTGACCCGAAACTGTTGTATAGCCACATCAGGAGGAAGACAACAGTCAAAGGCCAGGTGAACAGATTAAGGACAGAAGGTGGAGAACTCACAAGAAATGATCAGGAGGTATGTGAGGAGCTGAACAGGAGATTTAAGGAAGTTTTTACAGTAGAGACAGGAAGGGCTGTGGGAAGACGGCACAGAAGGGAACATCAAGAGGGAATATACCAACAAGTGTTGGATGACATACGAACAACTGAGGAGGAGGTGAAGAAGCTCCTAAGTGACCTTGACACCTCAAAGATGATGGGACCGGACAACATCTCCCCATGGGTCCGTAGAGAAGGAGCAGAGATGCTGTGCGTGCCTCTAACCACAATCTTCAACACATCCCTTGAAACTTGGCAACTACCTGAGAAATGGAAGACAGTTAATGTAGTCCCCATATTTAAGAAAGGAAACAGAAACGAGGAGCTAAACTACAGACCTGTGTCTCTGACATGTATTGTGTGCAAAGTCGTGGAGAAGATTATCAGGAGGAGAGTGGTCGAACACCTGGAAAGGAATAAGAAGCTGGAGGATCAGGCGCTTGTAAAAGGGAGGGCACTGCAATGGATCAGGGAATACCTGACAGGGAGGCAGCAACGAGTCGTGGTACGTGAAGAGGTATCACAGTGGGCGCCTGTTACGAGCGGGGTCCCACAGGGGTCAATTCTAGGACCAGTGCTATTTTTGATATATGTGAACGACATGATGGAAGGAATAGACTCTGAAGTGTCCCTGTTCGCAGATGATGTGAAGTTGATGAGAAGAATTAAATCGGACGAGAATGAGGCAGGACTGCAAAGAGACCTGGACAGGCTGGACATGTGGTCCAGTAACTGGCTTCTCGAATTCAACTCAGCCAAATGCAAAGTCATGAAGATTGGGGAGGGGCAAAGAAGACCGCAGGCAGAGTATAGGCTAGGTGGACAAAGACTACAGACCTCACTCAGTGAGAAAGACCTTGGGGTGACCATAACACCGAGCACATCACCGGAGGCACACATCAACCAAATAACTGCTGCAGCAAACGGGCGCCTGGCAAACCTGAGAATAGCGTTCCGATACCTTAATAAGGAATCGTTCAAGACACTGTACACTGTGTATGTTAGGTCCATACTGGAGTATGCAGCACCAGTCTGGAACGCACACCTGGTCAAGCACGTCAATAAGTTAGAGAAAGTACAAAGGTTTGCAACAAGGCTAGTCCCAGAGCTCAAGTTAATGTCGTACGAGGAAAGGTTAAGGGAAATCGGACTGACGACACTGGAGGACAGAAGGGTCAGGGGAGACATGATAACGACATACAAGATACTGCGGGGAATAGACAAGGTGGACAGAGATAGGATGTTCCAGAGAGGGGACACAGGGACAAAGGGTCACAACTGGAAGCTGAAGACTCAGACGAGTCACAGGGACGTTAGGAAGTATTTCTTCAGTCATAGAGTTGTCAAGATGTGGAATAGCCTAGCAAGTGAAGTAGTGGAGGCAGGAACCATACATAGTTTTAAGAAGAGGTATGATACAGCTCAGGAAGCAGAGAGAGAGAGGACCTAGTAGCGATCAGTGAAGAGGCGGGGCCAGGAGCTGAGTCTCGACCCCTGCAATCACAATTAGGTGAGTACAATTAGGTGAGTACACACACAGTCACACACACAGAATCGTTCAGGACCCTGTACACCGTGTACGTTAGGCCCATATTGGAGTATGCGGTACCAGTTTGGAACCCACACATACCCAAGCACGTAAAGAAACTAGAGAAAGTGCAAAGGTTTGCAACAAGACTAGTCCCAGAGCTAAGAGGTATGTCCTACGAGGAGAAGTTAAGGGAAATCAACCTGACGACACTGGAGGACAGGAGAGATAGGGGGGACATGATAATGGCATACAAAATACTGAGAGGAATTGACAAGGTGGACAAAAACAGGATGTTTCAGAGATTGGACACAGTAACAAGGGGACACAGTTGGAAGCTGAAGACACAGATAAATCACAGGGATGTTAGGAAGTATTTCTTCAGCCACAGAGTAATCAGGAAGTGGAATAGTTTGGGAAGCGATGTAGTGGAGGCAGGATCCATACATAGCTTTAAGCAGAGGTATGATAAAGCTCACGTTTCAGGGAGAGTGACCTAGTAGTGATCAGTGAAGAGGCGGGGCCAGGAGCTAGGACTCGCCCCCTCCAACCTCAACTAGGCGAGTACAACTAGGTGAGTGCACACACACACACTCTCTCTCTCTCTCTCACTCCCATAGTCCTTTTCCCCACCCTCCTCTCTCTCTATCTCTAGCCTTCTCTCTCCCTCTCCCTCTTTCTATCTTTCCCTCTTTCTATCTTTTTCTCTCCACCTCCCTCGCATTTCTCTCTCTCATAACCTTTTCACTCACCCTCCTCTCTCTCTCTCTCTCTCTCTCTCTCTCTCTCTCTTCTCTCTCTCTCTCTCTCTCTCTCTCTCTCTCTCTCTTTTTTACACAGGGTTTGACAAGGTTAAGGATCCCTAGCTTTATTGACAAGGTATTTACAGGTTAAGGATTCCTAACTTCATTGGCAAGCTAAGAGCTGTTACCTACATCAGCTCATTTGAAAGCATTTTTATTGTTATGAGACATACAAGTAGGGAACAGGATGAAGTTGGAGCCATCTGAGGGCCAGCATTTTCATTTGATCAATGGACTTTATCTCGTTGACGTCATTATGCAGTACGAATGTGTTCCATACTCGAGTCATCCTGGGTATATATGATCTCAGATGGAGTGATGTTCTGGAGAAGGGTACAGCCAGAGTGAAGTTGCTGCTTTCTGCCCGTCTTGTGGCATAAAATCTTGTTTCACGCTGTCCTCGAAGTGGATCCAAGTGTGGTACTTTTACAATATTGGCCTTGTACATAACAATAAGGCCACCCACATCCCTCCTGTGTTGAAGGGTCTGCTGAAATGACAGATCTATCCAGCATGGGTCCAGGCGAGAGAAGAGACGTCTTGCTCTGTTCTCCACTCTGTCAAGCAGTCGAAGATGAGAGGGGGGCAAGCAAACCAGGAAAGTGGGGCGTACTCAAGATGTGAGCATACTTGTGCTTCATACAGAATCTTGCAACCCCTACTGTCAAGCAGATGCGAGATACGGCGAAGTGCTGTAAGCTTCCTGACTGCCTTGTTTGCTAGATTTACAACATGGTTCTTCATGGTTAGTTTGGAGTCAAATTTCACCCCAGGGTTATCAACTTCTTCTCCAGGTGCCAACACCCTCCAATTCATCCTTACTACTGCACCAGCATTACCATCATGGTGCCTAGAGACGATCATCATTTGCGTTTTCTCAGGTGCAAATGTTACTTGCCATCTATTTTCCCAAGCTGATATAGCTCTTAGCTGGTGATTGATGTAGCTTAGAGCAGCTGGCATTTCTTCTCTTGGATAAGTGAATGTCAGTGTACAGTCATCTGCATATGCATGTGATTCTGGGATGAGATGAAGAAGGTCGTTGAAGTAGACATTCCACAACAATTGTCCCAGCATGCTTCCTTGTGGAACACTTGCCCCAATAGGATGTCTTGCTGATTCCATTCCATTGAGAACTACACTTTGAGATCTACCATGAAGGTAATCACTGAGGAGACATAGTGTAGAGCCTGCAATTCACAGTGCTTGAAGTTTTGCTAAGAGGCCCTGGTGCCACACCCGGTCGAAAGCACCAGAAATGTCCAGTGCTACCACACAGCTGACTTTGGATTCATCCAGTGACTGGTGCCACTTAGTGGAGAGGTTTAACAACAGATCAGCAGCAGAGTAACCTTTCCTGAAGCCATATTGACGATCACAAAGTAGTGAGTGGTAGTCAAGAAACTCTGTCATTTGTCTTTAGATTATTGTCTCAAGGATCTTACAAGTGATTGACAGGAGTGATACTGGTCTGTAGTTGCTGATTTCTGCTCTGCTCTTCTTTTTGTGAACAGGGACTACATTTGCATCTTTCCACAGAGAGGGCCATTTACACTGTACTAGGCAGTGCTGAAAGATGCGAGTTAGAGGTGCTGCTAGCTGATCTGCACATCTTCTCAGCAATCTTGAGCTCAACTTGCCTGGGCAAACAGCCTTTTCTTGGTCAAGCGATTTAAGAAGGAAATGCACCTCCTCCTGCCTTATTGTTACCACTGACAGTTTTGACACAGTTCTTGCAGCTAGCCAAGGAGGGTCCCTTACTGGATCAGGAACTTGCATTTTGGTATTGAAGTGTTCAGCAAAGAGGTCTGCCTTCTCTTGACTACTAGTAGAGGTGGTCCCATTCTGTCCCATCTCTCTCTCTCTCTCTCTCTCTCTCTCTCTCTCTCTCTCTCTCTCTCTCCTAGTCTTTTCCCTCACCCCCACCCTCCCTCCTCTCTCTCCCTCTTTCTCTCTCCTCCTCTTATTCTCTCTTTCTCTCTCCTCTAGCCTTCTCCCCCACACACACACCCTGAAAATACATAAACTTCTCTCTTTGGTAAAATACAAAAGCTTCTTTCTGTGGTAAGAAAAAAAATGGGTGGCCCAAGTGGGCAGAAAAACAGAGATCTAGTGGACGAACCTGGAAGGAAAGACTGGGAGTTAGAGCTCAAAAAAGGGAGGAAGAGTGGGGAAGGAAGATAGAAGAGTTTGGCAAGATAATGGAGGAGAGGATAGCTGAAGAGTGCAGGAAGTGGGAGCTACAAGTCTTAGCTGCAGAAGCTAGGATACAGTGCTTAGAAGAGAAATTAAAAAACCCTGAAACAGATTAGAGAAACAAATGACAACTCAAATGCGACATCAGGAAATTCTATGTCAGGCACAGACAAGGGGACAGTAAGAAACAAATGAGATATGCCATACATGAAGGCCCTATCAGACCCATGTGGAGCCAGGGAAAAGACGAGGAGCACACTAAGATTAAATGACAGGTCTGAAGACAATGAAGTTATGTTATATGCAGACTCTAACAGCCAACTGCAGTAGCAAGGAACAGCTGATCATGAAAGACAGTTCACTGAGCATAGAAGTTTCACCAAGGACAGGGATTGAAGGCAAGAACATTTCAATGGAAGGAACTAAAACACCTCAGAGGATGCAAATGAAGACTCAGTAGAAGGAGGAAAGGGAGAGGTCAGTTTTTGTCTATAGGCTCCAAGAAGCCGAGAGGGACAACTTCGATGAAAGAAAACAGGAGGAGGAAAAAATGACTGAAGACATCAGGAAAACAATAGGTGAGGGCGATATGACCCAGGTGACAAATTTTCGGAGAATTGGGTGGTTTGCGAGGGGAAGGAAACGGCCTGTCAAAGTAATTTTCAAGGAAGAATCAGCTCGAACCAGGATCCTACAAGAGAAAGCTTGACTGAGGGACAAACCGGGGTACCGGAGAGTATATCACGATTGCGACAGAACACAAGAAGAAAAAAACTACACTGAAAGAGAGGGTACAGAGATGCAAAGAGGAACGAGAGGCAATGATGAAGGTGAGCAGGACCCAGACACAGGAGGAAGGGCAAACACACCCCGCAGAAACTCTCGCAGAAGAACTCCAACCATGACTACCCCAATGCAACTAAGCAATCTAAACCAAAACCCACACACTGGTCCCTCTGCCACCAACCCCCACATCACAAACCTCACCCGTACAGCTGCCCCTAATGGGCATTTTGACCCCACCCCATCATCACAAACCCCACCCACACCACAGCACCCCATAGGCCCCCACCAAGGCTCCCACTCCCCCAACCCCAATATTCTCCCAGGACCACAGTGATAGAAAAGAAGCTGAAGGTTTGGTACACAAACGCGGACGGAATAACGAATGAATATGAGGAGTGGCATGAAGGAATCAGCGAGAAATCCCCTGACATCATAGCAGTCACAGAAATGAAGCTCACTGAGACAATAACAGATGCAATCTTCCCACCGGGCTATCAGATCCTGAGGAAAGATAGAAGGAGTAGAGGGGGAGGAAGGGTTGCACTGCTCATAAAAAAACCGATGGGGACTTGAGGAAATGGAAGGCATGGACATGATTGGAGAAAGGGACTACATAGTAGGTACAATTCGGTCTGGGGAACATAAAGTAGTTATTGGAGTGATGTATAACCCACCACAGACCTACAGGAAGCCAAGAGAGGAGTACGTATAAAACAACAGAGCGATGGTAGACACACTGGCTGAGGTGACAAGAAGAGTTCTCTCAAGCAGAGCAAAGTTACTAGAAATGAGCGATTTCAACCAGAGGGAGATCGACTGGGAAAACCTGGAGCCTCATGGGGGTCCCAAAACATGGAGAGCCGAGATGATGGATGTGGTACTTGAAAACCTCATGCATCAACATGTCAGGGACACTACCAGAGAGAGAGAGAGAGGGGAGGATGAGCCAGCAAGACTGGATCTTGTATTCACCCTGAGCAGTTCAGACATTGAGGACATCACTTACGTGGAGCTAGCGATCACGTGGTTCTGAGTTTTGATTATATAGTAGAGTTACAAGTGGAAAAGGTAACAGGAATTGAATGGGAAAAGCCAAACTATGAAAGGGGGGACTACACAGGTATGAGGAACTTACTGCAGGAGGTTCAGTGAGACAGAGAACTGGTAGGAAAGTCAGTAAACGAGATGATGGAATATGTAACAACAAAGTGCAAGGAGGCAGAGGAACGGTTTGCTCCCAAGGGCAATAGAAATAATAGGAAGACCAAAGCAAGTCCTTGGCTTACTCGAAGGTGTAGGGAGGCAAAAACTAAGTGAATCAGAGAATGGAAAAGGTACAGGAGGCAAAGGACCCAAGAAAATAAGGAGATTAGTAGAAGAGCCAGAAAGGAGTATGCACAGATAAGGAGGGAGGAACAGCGACAGTACGAAAGGACATAGCATCGAAAGTCAAGTCTGACCAGAAACTGCTGTATAGCCATATTAGGAGGAAGACAACCGTCAAATATCAGATGATCAGGCTGAGGAAAGAAGGTGGGGAACTCACAAGAAACGATCAAGAGCTATGTGAGGAGCTCAACATGAGATTTAAGGAAGTATTTACAGTGCAGACAGTAAGGCCTCTGGGGGGACAGAACAGAGGGGGACACCAGCAAGGAATATACAAACAAGTGATGGATGACATACATACAAATGAGGTGAAGAAAATACTAAGGGACATCGATACCTCAAAGGCAATGGGACCGGACAACATCTCCCCGTGGGTCCTTAGACAGGGAGCGGATATGCTGTGCGTGCTACATACCACAGTCTTCAACACATCCCTGGATGTAGTTCCCATTTTTAAAAAAGGGGACACAAAAGAGGCACTAAACCGGTGTCACTGACGTGTACAGTATGCAAAGTTATGGAGAAGATTATCAGGAGGAGAGTGGTGGAGCACCTGGAACGGAACAAGAGTATAAACGCCAACCAGCACGGATTCATGGAAGGCAAATCCTGTTACAAACCTTCTGGAGTTTTATGATAAAGTAACAGAAGTAAGACACGAGAGAGAGGGGTGGGTTGATTGTATCTTCTTGGACTGCAAGAAGGCCTTTGACACAGTTCCTCACAAGAGATTAGTGCAGAAACTAGAGGATCAGGCGCATATAACAATAAGGGCACTTCAGTGGATCAGAAAATACCTGACAGGGAGGCAACAACGAGTCATGGTACGTGATGAGGCATCTCAGTGAGCACTTGTGACGAGCGGGGTCCCACAGGGGTCGGTTCTAGGACCAGTGCTATTTTCGGAATATGTGAATCACATGATGGAAGGGTTAGACTCAGAAGTGTCCCTGTTCGCAGATGATGTGAAGTTAATGAGGAGAGTTAAATCAGATGAGGATCAGGCAGGACTTCAAAGAGACCTGGACAGACTGGACACCTGGTCCAGCAACTGGCTTCTCGAATTTAACCGTGACAAATGCAAAGTCATGAAGATCGGGGAAGGGCACAGAAGACCGCAGACGGAGTATAGGCTAGGTGGCCAAAGACTGCAAACCTCGCTCAAGGAGAAAGATCTTGGGGTGAGTATAACACCGAGCATGTCTCCGGAAGCACACATCAACCAGATAACTGCTGCAGCATATGGGCGCCTGGCAAGAACAGCGTTCCGATACCTTAGTAAGGAATCATTCAAGACACTGTTCACCGTGTACGTCAGGCCCATACTGGAGTATGCAGCACCTGTTTGAAACCCGCACTTGATCAAGCGCGTCAAGAAATTAGAGAAAGTGCAAAGTTTTGCGACAAGGTTAGTTCCAGAGCTAAGGGGAATGTCCTATGAAGAAAGGTTAAGGGAAATCGGCCTGACGACACTGGAGGACAGGAGGGTCAGGGGAGATATGATAAAGACATAAAATACTGCGTGGAATAGACAAGGTGGACAAAGACAGGATGTTCCAGAGAGGGGACACGGAAACAAAAGTTCAGAATTGGAAGTTGAAGACCCAGATGAATTTAAGGGATGTTAGAAAGTATTTCTTCAGTCATAGAGTTGTCAGGCAGTGGAATAGCCTAGAAAGTGGCGTAGTGGAGGCGGCAACCCTACATAGTTTTAAGATGAGGTTTGATAAAGCTCGTGGAGCAGGAAGAGAGAGGGCCCAGTAGCAACCAGTGAAGAGGCGGGGCCAGGAGTTAATTAAGACTCGACACCTGCAACCACAAATAGGTGAGTACACACACACACACACACACACACACACACACACACACACACACACACACACACACACACATACACACACATACACACTCAAATACACACTCAAACACACACACTCACACACACTCTCACACACTCACACAGACACACACACGAATGTCCTATGAAGAAAGATTAAGGGAAATCGGCCTGACGACACTGGAGGACAGGAGGGTCAGGGGAGACATGATAACGACATATAAAATACTGCGTGGAATAGACAAGGTGGACAAAGACAGGATGTTCCAGGGAGGGGACACAGAAACAAGAGGCCACAATTGGAAGTTGAAGACACAAATGAGTCAGAGAGATAGTAGGAAGTATTTCTTCAGTCATAGAGTTGTAATGCAGTGGAATAGCCTAGAAAATGACGTAGTGGAGGCAGGAACCATACACAGTTTTAAGACGAGGTTTGATAAAGCTCATGGAGCGGGGAGAGAGAGGGCCTAGTAGCAACCGGTGAAGAGGCGGGGCCAGGAGCTAGGACTCGACCCCTGCAACCACAAATAGGTGAGTACAAATAGGTGAGTACACACACACACACACACACACACACACATACACACACTCATACAGACACACACAGACACAGACACACAGACAGACACACACACACACACACACACACACACACACACACACACACACACACACACACACACACACACACTCACACACACACACGCATACACACACACACACACACACACACACACCTGACGACACTGGAGGACAGGAGAGATAGGGGGGACATGATAACGACATACAAAATACTGAGAGGAATTGACAAGGTGGACAAAGACAGGATGTTCCAGAGATTGGACACAGTAACAAGGGTACACAGTTGGAAGCTGAAGACACAGATGAATCACAGGGATGTTAGGAAGTATTTCTTCAGCCACAGAGTAGTCAGTAAGTGGAATAGTTTGGGAAGCGATGTAGTGGAGGCAGGATCCATACATAGCTTTAAGCAGAGGTATGATAAAGCTCACGGCTCAGGGAGAGTGACCTAGTAGCGATCAGTGAAGAGGCTGGGCCAGGAGCTCGGACTCGACCCCCGCAACCTCAACTAGATGAGTACAACTAGGTGAGCACACACACACACACACACACGCAGGATCCATACATAGCTTTAAGCAGAGGTATGATAAAGCTCACGGTTCAGGGAGAGTGACCTTGTAGCGACCAGTGAAGAGGCGGGGCCAGGAGCTAGGACTCGATCCCTGCAGCCTCAACTAGGTGAGTACACACACACACACTGTACAGGCAGGACTACTAATAGACCTGGACAAGCTACAAGCCTGGTCCAGCAACTGGCTCCTTGAATTTAACCCTGCCAAATGCAAAGTCATGAAGATCGGGGAAGGGCAAAGAAGACCGCAGACACATATAGTCTAGGTGGCCAAAGACTGCAAACTTCGCTCAAGGAAAAAGATCTTGAGCATGACTATAACACCGATCACATCTCCTGAAGCGCACATCAATCAGATAAGTGCAGCTGCAACCTACGGGCGTCTGCCAAACCTAAGGATAGCATTGCGATACCTCAGTAAGGAATCGTTCAAGACTCTGTGCACCATCTATGTCAGGCCCATACTGGAGTATGTAGCACCAGTCTGGAACCCACACCTGGTCAAGCACGTCAAGAAATTAGAGAAAGTGCAAAGGTTTGCAACAAGACTAGTCCCAGAGTTAAGAAGATTGTCCTACGAAGAAAGATTAAGGGAAATCAGCCTGACGACACTGGAGGGCAGGAGGGTCAGGGGAGACGTGATAAAGGTATATGAAATATAATTATACATACATACCTACTCACACATTTTTAACATGTCATCCGTTTCCCACCGAGGCAGGGTGACCCAAAATAAAAGGAAAAACTTTCATCATTCAATACTTTCTCCACCACTCATACACAATCACTGTCTGTGCAGAGGCGCTCAGATGCGACAGTTTAGATGTCCCTCCAAACTGCCGATATCCCGAACCCCTCTTTTAAAGTCCAGGCATTGTGTTTTTCACTTCTAGGATTTAAGTCCAGCTAACCGGTTTCCATTAATCCCTTCACAAAATCACTCTGCTCACACTCCAACAGCTCGTCAAGTCCCAAAAACTATTTGTCTGCTCTCACTCCTGTCTAACACTCGTACACACGCTTCCATTCTCTTCTTTGCCTCCATGAATAACGGTTTTTGTCTCCACATATACCTCAGTGCACCACTCACCTTTTAATCTTCATCAATTCTATGGTTAACCTCATCCTTCAAAAACCCATCCATTGACAAGTCAACTGCCAAATATCTGAAAACATTCACTTCTTCTATGCTCCCTCTCTCCATTGTGATATCCAATTTTTCTTTATCTAAATCATTTGATACCCTCATCACCTTACTCTTATCTATGTTTACTTTCAACTTTCTACCTTTACACACACTCCCAAACTCGTCCAATAACCTTTACAACTTTTCTTTAGAATCTCTCATAAGCACGGTATCATCAGCAACAAGTAACTGTGTCAACTCCAATTTTGTTTTTGATTACCCATAATTTATTCCCCCCCCCCTCTCCCTAACACTTTAGCACTTCTTTTACAACCTTATCTATAAATAGGTTAAACAGCCATGGTGATATTACACATTCTTGTCTAAGACCTTTTACTGGGAAGTAATCTCCCTCTCTCCTACACACCCTAACCTGAGCCTCACTATCCTCATAGAAACTCAATGTAAACACTTGATCTACACATCCACTACCCATTCTAAAGCCTCCTTGTTCATCTCCAATCCTGCTCTCCGTCTTACCTCTAATTCTTTCAGTAATAATCCATACACTTCACCTGGTGTATTCAGTAAATTTATTCCCCTATAATTTTTACAATATCTTTTGTCCCCCTTCCCTTTATATAAAGGAACTATACATTCTCTCTGCCAATCCCTAGGTACCTTCTCTTCTTTCATACATGTATTAAACAAAAATGCAAACCACCCCAGCACTATATCCCCTCCTGCTTTTAACATTTCTATCATGATTCCATCAGTTCCAGCTGCTTTACCCCATCTTATTCTACGCAATGCCTTACGCACCTTCTCCATACTCACATCCTGCTCTTTTTCACTCCTAAAAGATGTTATACCTCTCTGTCCAGTGCACAAAATTACTGCTTCCCTTTCTTCATCAACATTTAAAAGTTCCTCAAAATATTCCAGCCATCTACCTAATACGTCCAACTCCCTATCTACTAACTCCCTTACTCTGTTTTAACTGACAAATCCATTCGTTCCCTAGGCTTACTTAACCTGTTTATCTCACTCCAGATTTTTTCCTTATTCTAAGCAAAATTTGTTGACAATGCCTCTAGGATTGGCCTGGGAACCCTCATCCTCAGAGAAGAGAATAAACGTACTACAGGAAAAACTCAAGGTTCTCCCCAGAGCTGTTTGAATATTTTTTTCTCACATATTATTATTTTATTGACACATCAGCCGTTTCCCACCAACGCAGGGTGACCCATAAAAGAAGAAACACTCTCATCATCATTCACTCCATCACTGTTTTTTTTCTACAGATCCTACACTACAGTTAAGAAACTGCAACATACGTCAACCCCCTCCTTCAGAGCACAGGCACCGTACTTCTCACCTCCAGGACTCAAGTCCACCTAACCGGTTTCCTATAATCCCTTAATAAATATTACTTTGCTCACACTCCAATAGTACGTCAAGTCATGAAAAACCATTTGCCTTACATGCTCTTTTCTAACTTGCTCACACAAGCTTGCTGGAAGTCCATTTCCCTTGCACACTTGAACATGAAAATTACATTACTCCCTCCCTCCAACATTTCCTAGGATAACCCCTCTCCTACCTTCCTACCACTTCAGATTTATATACCTTCAAAGACATTATATTTCGTTCCATCCTCTCCGAATGTCTGAACCACCTCAACAACCCTTCCTCTGCCCTCTGGGTAATACTTTTTGAAACGCCCATCCCTCCTTCTAATCTCCAATCTATGGATTCTCTGCATAATATTCACACTACACATTGCCCTCAGACACGACATATCCACTGCCTTCAGCTTTTGCCTTGTTGCAACATTCACCACCTATACCACTATACTCTCATACATTCCCCTCTCTACTTCAATGCATAACGTTCTTTGTCTCCACATACACCTCAGTGCACAACTATAACTTTTTCCCCCTCATTAATTCAGTAGTTCACATCGTTTTTCATAGACCCATATGCGGACAAGTCCACTCTTAAATATCTGAATACATTCACTTCCTCCATCTAATCTGATGTCCAATCTTTCATTATCCAAATTTTCTTGCATCCTCACCAGATTGCTCTTTCCTATATTCCCTTTTAACTTTCTTCTTTTACATATCCTCCCAGACTTGTCCACCAACCTCTGCAATTTTTCTTCATAATTTCCAAAAGCACAGTGTCATCGGTAGAAAGGAACTGTGACAACTCCCACTTCACGTTAGATTTTTTTATCTTTTAATCCCACACCCGAGCATTCGCTTCTCTTACAACCCCATCTATAAATATATTGAACAACCATGGTGACATTACGCATCCCTGTCCACGGTCTACTTTTACTGGGGAATAATCAACCTCTCTCCTGTATACCCTAACCTGAATCGCATTATCCTCAAAAAAAAAAAAAAAAATCTTAACTGCTTTCAGTAACCTACCTCCCAGTCTATAAGCTTGAAATATCTCACATTGCTCCCCTGTCCGCCCTATCATATGGAACGTAAACCTCTTTACCCTTATCTAAATAATGTTCACTTATATGCCTCACTTAAAACACTTGGTCTACATATCTCTTACCCTTCCTAAGGCGTCCTTATTCATCTGCGATCCTGTTCTCTATCTTAATCATAATTCTTTCAGTGATAACTCTACCATACATCTTACCAGGTATACTCAACAAGCTTATAATTTTTACACTCTCCTTTATCCCTTTTGCCTGCATACAAAGGAACCATGCATACTCTCTTCGAATCCCTAGGTACCTTCCCTTCTTTCATACATATATTAAATAAAAGCACCAATCATTCCAAAAGTATATCTCCACCTATATCAACACATTTGTCTTGAAATCCATTTCACCTCCTCCACACTCATGTCTGGCTCTTCCTCACTCCTAAAAGATGTTATATCTTCCTGGTCAATGCACGAACTGACAGCTTCCCTATCTTCATCAACATTTAACAGTTACTCAAGAAATTCCTTCAATCTTTCCGATACCAACAACTCTAAGTCTAATAACCATTCTCTTCTATTTTTAACTGTCAGATCCGCTCGTTCCATTAGCTTTCTCAACTTATTAATCTATCTCCAAAACTTTTTCTTATTCTCAGAAAAATTTGTTGACAGCTTCTCACCCATTCTCTCATTTGCTCTCCTTCTACGTTCCTTCTCCCCTCTTTTAACCTCTCTTTTTCTCTCCATATAATAAAGATAGCAAATAATAATAATAATAATAATAATAATAATAATAATAATAATAATAATAATAATAATAATAATAATAATAATAATAATAATAATAATATTGTCATTATATCATTATCATTATTATTATTATTATTATTATTATTATTATTATTATTATTATTATTATTATTATTATTATTATTATTATTATTATATTATTATTATTATTATTATTCAAACATCACCTGTGATATGGTTTGTTTGCAATCGTGTCATTACGATTTCATGAGTCGTGTACTGATAACAGTACCAGCAACAGATAACAGAACCAGCAACAGATAACAGTACCAGCAACAGATAACAGTACCAGCAACAGATAACAGTACCAGCAACAGATAACAGTATCAGCAACAGATAACAAATTCTACTCGTTTCCATCTTATTAATATCAATACACATTTCCCAAAGTGAAATACTATTATTTAATTATGTTTCTAAGATGAGTCATGGTAAGGTGGTCAAGCAACATGGATGAGTCATGGTAAGGTGGTCAAGCAACATAGATGAGTCATGGTAAGGTGGTCAAGCAACATGGATGAGTCATGGTAAGGTGGTCAAGCAACATAGACGAGTCATGGTAAGGTGGTCAAGCAACATGGATGAGTCATGGTAAGGTGGTCAAGCAACATAGATGAGTCATGGTAAGGTGGTCAAGCAACATAGACGAGTCATGGTAAGGTGGTCAAGCAACATGGATGAGTCATGGTAAGGTGGTCAAGCAACATAGACGAGTCATGGTAAGGTGGTCAAGCAACATGGATGAGTCATGGTAAGGTGGTCAAGCAACATAGACGAGTTATGGTAAGGTGGTCAAGCAACATACAGAGAAGGGAGACGAGGCTTCTGATGATACTGTCCAACAGTAAACAATTTTCTAACATAAGTAAAAATTGTTGGAATGAAGCTAGTTTTTCTGTACTGATTAATTCAGAAAGAATCAGGTGGTCTCTTGCTCTCTAACTATTCAATGTACTCTAATATACTTGAATATGTTCCATCACAGCTAGTCTGATCTTGTATAGTTTCTGGCATTGGTAAATAATGGTTTGTTTGAGAAAAAATTATGATTTGTAGATGAATGGTTCAGAGAACCAACATGTTGATAAATTAGACACATGCGCAACTCTTGGGTATCTTTATTGAGGAAACGTTTCGCCACACAGTGGCTTCATCAGTCCATACGTAGGAGAAACTTGAAGAACAGGAGGAGAATGAGGTAATCAGTCCCTCAACCTTGAGTCGATGTGTTCAGTCCATCAATCTTGAATAGAATACGGCATATGAGCTGAGAAGCAGCTTATAAACCGTATGACAGGAGAGGTGCAGCAGTCATAGGTGGTGTCACATGTTGATAAATTAGACACGTGCAACTCTTAAGAACATAAGAACATAAGAAAGGAGGAACACTGCAACAGCCCTGTTGGCCCATACTAGGCAGGTCCTTTACAATTCATCCCACTAACAAACATTTGACCAACCCAATTTTCAATGCCACCCTAGAAACAAGCTCCGATGTGCAAGTCCCACTCAAATCCAACCCCTCCCACTCATGTACTTATCCAACCTAAATTTGAAACTACCCAAAGTCCTAGCCTCAACAACCCAACTAGGTAGACTGTTCCACTCATCAACTACCCTATTTCCAAACCAATACTTTCCTATGTCCTTTTTAAATCTCCACTTATACACTTCGATCAGGTCTCCCCTCATTCTTCGCCTAACAAGTGAATGTAACTTAAGAGTCTTCAATCTTTCTTTAGTTGCACTTGTGTCCTTTTACTTTACAATCTTTCTTCATAAGGAAGATTTCTAATGCTATGTATTAATTTAGTCATCCTACGCTGAATGTTTTCTAACGAATTTATGTCCATTCTGTAATATGGAGACCAGAATTGAGCTGCATAATCTAGGTGAGGCCTTACTAATGATGTATAAAGCTGCAGTATGACCTCTAGACTTCTGTTGCTTACACTTCTTGATATAAATCCCAGTAATCTATTTGCCTTATTACGTACACTTAGGCATTGCTGTCTTGGTTTAAGGTTGCTGCTTACCATAACCCCCAAGTCCTTTTCGCAATCTGTATGGCTAAGTTCTATATTATTTAACTTATAAGTGCTAGGGTTATGGACACTCCCGAGCTTCAGAACCTTGCATTTATCTACATTGAACTGCATCTGCCACTTTTCTGACCAAGAGTAGAGTTTGCCTAAATCCTCCTGAAGTTCCCTAACATCTACGTTTGAATCAATTATCCTACCTATCTTCGTGTCATCGGCGAATTTGCTCATATAACTAGTAATTCCTTCATCAAGATCATTGATATATATTATAAACAACAACGGGCCCAAGACTGATCCCTGTGGAACGCCACTTGTTACTGATCCCCAATCGGATTTAACCCCATTTATGGACACTCTCTGCTTCCTGTCTGTTAGCCATGATTCGATCCACGAGAGCACCCTTCCCCCAATGCCATGAGCTGCTACTTTCTTCAACAGTCTTTGGTGCGGAACTCTATCAAATGCCTTACTAAAATCTAAGTAAATAATATCAAATTCTTTATCGTGGTCAACAGCCTCAAAAGCTTTACTGAAGAAAGTTAATAAATTAGTTAGACAAGACCGGCCTCTTGTGAATCCATGCTGAGTATCATTAATCAAGCTATGCTTATCGAGATGGCTTCTTATAATTTGAGCTATAATTGACTCTAGTAATTTGCCTACAATTGAGGTCAGGCTTATTGGGCGGTAATTTGACGGTAACGACTTGTCCCCTGTTTTAAAAATAGGAATTACATTAGCCATCTTCCACATATCAGACACTACACCTGTTTGAAGAGATAAATTAAAAATATTAGTTAATGGTTCACAGACTTCCATTTTGCATTCCTTTAGAACACTTGAAAAAACCTCATCAGGACCCGGTGACTTATTTTGCTTCAGTCGGTCGATGTGCTTCACAACCATTTCACTAGTGACTGTGATGTTACATAATTTATCTTCTTCTGGCCCACTATAAAAATTAATTACCGGAATATTATTAGTGTCTTCCTGTGTAAAAACCGAGAGAAAATAATTATTTAAAATCGAGAACATTTCATTCTCTTTGTCAGTAAGATGCCCATAAAAATGGTATAAAATACCGACAGATTGTTAGGTAAGACACATATGCAACAGTTAGGTGTCTTTATTTCGAAGCGTTTCGCCTACACAGTAGGCTTCTTCAGTCGAGTACAGAAAAGTTGATAGAAGCAGAAGAGACTTGAAGACGATGTAATCAGTCCATCACCCTTAAAGTTTTGAGGTGGTCAGTCCCTCAGTCTGGAGAAGAGCATTGTTCCAAAGTTTGAAACAATATTGTTTCACTGAAGAAGCCTACTGTGTAGGCGAAACGTTTCGAAATAAAGATACCTAACTGTTGCATATGTGTCTTACCTAACAAGATGCCCATAGTTATTTTTATGGGACCTATCTTATCTCTGACTTTTTTTCTATATACCTGGAAAAAACTTTTTGGGTTAGTTTTAGAATCCCTAGCAACTTTAATTTCATAGTCCCTTTTAGTTTTTCTTATCCCCTTTTTAATGTCCCTCTTAATGTCAATATACTGATTCATAAGATGACCCTCGCCTCTTTTGATACGCCTATAAATTCCTTTCTTATGCCCTAGTAGATATTTCAGCCTATTATTCATCCATTTTGGGTCATTTCTATTTGATCTAATTTCTTTATAAGGGATAAACGCTCTTTGAGCAGCATGTATTGTGTTCAGAAAACTGTCATATTGATAGCTCTCTTCGGTACCCCAGTCAACAGATGATAAGTGTTCTCTAAGCCCATCGTAATCTGCTAAGCGAAAATCTGGGACTGTTACTGAGTTATCCCTACTATCATACTTCCATTCAATTCTAAATGTAATTGATTTGTGGTCGCTAGCAACCAGGTTCTCTGAAACTTCTAAATTATTAACAAGGGATTCATTGTTTGCCAGAACTAAGTCAAGCAGGTTATTACCCCTTGTAGGTTCTGTCACAAACTGCTTCAAAAAACAATCCTGAACTACTTCTAAGAAGTCGTATGATTCTAAATTCCCAGTCAAGAATTTCCAATCAATATGACTAAAGTTAAAGTCTCCTAGAATTACAACATTATCGTGCCTTGTGGCCCTAACAATTTCCTCCCATAGTAGTCTCCCCTGGTCCCTATCTAAATTTGGGGGACGGTATATCACACCAATGCCACCCCACCCCCCTTCCCGATATTTCTATCTACCTGGAACAATTTAAAACCCTGAATGTGACATTCTGCAGGTATGTCCCGACTTTTTGAATTAAACCACGTCTCAGTAATGGCAAATACATCTATGTTACCTGCACTAGCAACTAGTCTTAACTCGTCCATCTTATTCCTAGCACTGCGACTATTTGTGTAATAAATACTTAAAGACCCTCCTCTCTCTTTACCCTTCCTGCTCCTTTCTGTTATTCCACTAAACCTATTACTGTCCTTGTCAATTAGTGCCACTGGCTTTCCAATATCCACCTCATTTTGCCTATTACTAGTTCTCCTAGTACTCATATTACTACCCTGCGATTTCACAGTTTTCCCGCCAAAACCCATACCACTAACTATTCCTAGTTTAAAGACCTTACAGCTCCCTCCACTGCGTTGGCCAGTGCTCCCACCCCACACCTAGATAAGTGAACCCCATCCCTGGCATACATGTCATTTCTGCCATAGAAGAGGTCCCAGTTGTCAATGAATGTTACCGCATTTTCCTTACAGTATTTGTCCAGCCAGCAATTGACACCAATTGCTCTGGACAACCATTCATTTCCAACTCCTCTCAGGTTTCCCACCCTTCCTCCTAATTATCTCTATTGCTGACCTATACCTGCTAATCAGGTCCTCACTCCTACGTCTACCAACATCGTTGCCTCCAGCACTGAGACAGATAATAGGATTGCTCCCATTACCTCTCATGATGTCATCCAGACGGCTAACAATATCCTTCATCCCAGCCCCAGGAAAACACACTCTCTGCCTCCTACTCCTATCCTTCAAGCAGAATGCCCTATCCATGTACCTAATCTGGCTATCCCCAACAACAACAATGTTTTTACCTTCCTTGGCGTTGTCCGTCGTGATGCTCCGAGTAGTCGACTCACATTCGTCAGGTAGCATTACACCACTTGTAGAATTCGTCAAGACGTTCTCGATGGTCTTCGTTGGGGTTTCTAGGGATGTCTCACTCATGTCTGCCAATGCTTCTTTGGTGCTCGTTGTGGCATTCCCAGTAGAACACTCACATTCGTCAGGTAGCACCGAGAATGGGTTGGAAGTTTCCACGGTAGTTGATAAATTAGACACATGTGCAACTCTTGGGTATCTTTATTGAGGAAACGTTTCGCCACACAGTGGCTTCATCAGTCCATACAAAGGAGAATCTTGAAGAACAGGAGGAGAATGAGGTAATCAGTCCCTCAACCTTGAGTCGATGTGGTCAGTCCATCTATTCAAGATTGATGGACTGACCACATCGACTCAAGGTTGAGGGACTGATTACCTCATTCTCCTCCTGTTCTTCAAGATTCTCCTTTGTATGGACTGATGAAGCCACTGTGTGGCGAAACGTTTCCTCAATAAAGATACCCAAGAGTTGCACATGTGTCTAATTTATCAACATGTCGGTTCTCTGAACCATTCATCTGCAAATTCCACGGTAGTCTTCTGGTTTCTCGTTGTTTCTGCCTCTCCAACCGTTTTCTTGATCTTCAGCTTGGTTCCATGTTGCCCGGCCACTGACCAAGCTCCCCTCTTAACCTGGGGACTCACAACAGGAGGATTACTACGAATCCTCTTGTTCTCCTCCGTTAATCGCCGTATCTCCATCTTAGCAACTCTGAGCTCTTCTCTCAGCTGCTGGTAAAGTTGCTCAAGAGAGGGCATCCTGGTTCAGATTCACAGAGAGCACACAAACAGGTCTTCACAGAGCTAAGTACACGTCACCACTCCTAATCTAAGTACACGTCACCACTCCCTCTTGTTGCACATATGTCTAATTTATCAAAATTTATGATACTAGGAATCCGCTAATTATCATATTTTCCTCGTTAATTATAAACCTGTACATGTTAACATGATTGGGTATATGAATTTGTGGGTATAACTGTTCCTGAGGTGAAAGTCAGGAAGTGGCGAAGGTGGTCATCTCCGGTTCTCATGCTAGAGTTGTCTTCCATCACAAACCCCGGATATAACTTTCATCTCTCTCCCCCAGAACCCAAATCAACGCTTTAATCTTTTGTTCTCTCTCTCTGACAGCTTTGCTTCCACCAGCGGCCTCACATCCTCCAGTTTGGTTAGTTGATTGTTTCTTTTATGTCCTAATTGTGGATATATCTGTTATTAATTCGAGGCTCATTATGCCTCTTCATACATGTCACAGTGTTTCTAAATGTTTCCTTCTTGAATTTTGTTTTACTATTTTAAATGCAAAATGTTTAAGTAGTCACTTCTTTCCATGAAGAAAAAATGTTTAAGTGTCATTCTAACATTTACATTGTAAAGTAAAAGGACACAAGTGCAACTAATGTGACATTTATTGTGGCAACGTTTCGCTCTCCAGGAGCTTTATCAAGCCATTACAAACAATACATGGACACAGAGGGTATATAAAGGCTCAAAGTGAGGTGTAATACTAGTGAGGTACCATTTCGATGTTCACTAGTGGTAGTAGTAGTAGTAGTAGTGGTAGTGACAAAAATAATACAATATGGTAGAGCAATTAATTCGTAAAATGGTATAAAAGCTATTACGAATTAATTGCTCTACCATATTGTATTACTTTTGTCACTACCACTACTACTACTACTACCACTAGTGAAGACCTGTTTGTGTGCTCTCTGTGAATCTGAACCAGGATGCCCTCTCTTGAGCAACTTTACCAGCAGCTGAGAGAAGAGCTCAGAGTTGCTAAGATAGAGATACGGCGATTAACGGAGGAGAACAAGAGGATTCGTAGTAATCCTTTTGTTGTGAGTCCCCAGGTTAAGAGGGGAGCTTGGTAAGTGGCCGGGCAGCATGGAACCAAGCTGAAGAACAAGAAAACGGTTGGAGAGGCAGAAACAACGAGAAACCAGAAGACTACCGTGGAAACTTCCAACTCATTCTCGGTGCTACCTGACGAATGTGAGTGTTCTACTGGGAATGCCACAACGAGCACCAAGGAAGCATTGGCAGACGTGAGTGAGACATCCCTAGAAACCCGAACGAAGGTTATCGAGAACGTCTTGACGAATTCTACAAGTTGTGTAATGCTACCTGGCGAATGTGAGTCGACTACTCGGAGCATCACGATGGACGACGCCAAGGAAGGTAAAAACATTGTTGTTGTTGGGGATAGCCAAGTTAGGTACATGGATAGGGCAGTCTGCTTGAAGGATAGGAGTAGGAGGCAGAGAGTGTGTTTTCCTGGGGCTGGGATGAAGGATATTGTTAGCCATCTGGATGACATCATGAGAGGAAATGGGAGCAATCCTATTATCTGTCTCAGTGCTGGAGGCAACGATGTTGGCAGACGTAGGAGTGAGGACCTGATTAGCAGGTATAGGTCAGCAATAGACATAATTAGGAGGAAGGGTGGGAAACCTGTCATATGTGGCATTTTGCCAAGGAGAGGAGTTGGAAATGAATGGTTGTCCAGAGCAATTGGTGTCAATTGCTGGCTGGACAAATACTGTAAGGAAAATGCGGTAACATTCATTGACAACTGGGACCTCTTCTATGGCAGAAATGACATGTATGCCAGGGATGGGGTTCACTTATCTAGGTGTGGGGTGGGAGCACTGGCCAACGCAGTGGAGGGAGCTGTTAGGTCTTTAAACTAGGAATAGTTAGTGGTATGGGTTTTGGCGGGAAAACTGTGAAGTCGCAGGGTAGTAATATGAGTACTAGGAGAACTAGTAATAGGCGAAATGAGGTGGATATTGGAAAGCCAGTGGCACTAATTGACAAGGACAGTAATAGGTTTAGTGGAATAACAGAAAGGAGCAGGAAGGGTAAAGAGAGATTAGGGTTAAATATTTATAACACAAATAGTCGAAGTGCTAGGAATAAGATGGACGAGTTGAGACTAGTTGCTAGTGCAGGTAGCATTGATGTATTTGCCATTACTGAGACGTGGTTTAATTCAAAAAGTCGGGACATGCCTGCAGAATGTCATATTCAAGGTTTTAAATTGTTCCAAGTAGATAGAAGTGTCGGGAAGGGGGGTGGGGTGGCATTGTATGTCCGAGATCGCTTGAACTGTTGCATGAAAACGGGTATTAAGTCTGAAGTAACACATACAGAGTCTGTTTGGATAGAATTTTCAGAGGGGCATGAAAAATTAATTTTAGGTGTGATATACCGTCCCCCAAATTTAGATAGGGACCAGGGGAGACTACTATGGGAGGAAATTGTAAGGGCCACAAGGCACGATAATGTAGTAATTCTAGGAGACTTTAACTTTAGTCATATTGATTGGAATTTCTTGACTGGGAATTTAGAATCATACGACTTCTTAGAAGTAGTTCAGGATTGTTTTTTGAAGCAGTTTGTGATTGAACCTACAAGGGGTAATAACCTGCTTGACTTAGTTCTGGCAAACAATGAATCCCTTGTTAATAATTTAGAAGTTTCAGAGGAACTGGGTGCTAGCGACCACAAATCAATTACATTTAGCATTGAATGGAAGTATGATAGTAGTGATAACTCAGTAACAGTCCCAGATTTTCGCTTAGCAGATTACGATGGGCTTAGAAAACACTTATCATCTGTTGACTGGGGTAACGAAGAGAGCTATCAATATGACAGTTTTCTGAGCACTATACATGCTGCTCAAAGAACGTTTATCCCTTATAAAGAAATTAGATCAAATAGAAATGACCCAAAATTGATGAATAATAGGTTGAAATATCTACTAGGGCATAAGAAAGGAATTTATAGGCGTATCAAAAGAGGCGAGGGTCATTTTATAAATCAGTATATTGACATTAAGAGAGACATTAAAAAGGGGATAAAAAAAGCTAAAAGGGACTATGAAATTAAAGTTGCTAGAGATTCTAAAACTAACCCAAAAAGTTTTTTCCAGGTATATAGAACAAAAGCCAGAGATAAGATAGGTCCCCTTAAAAATAACTATGGGCATCTTATTGACAAAGAGAATGAAATGTGCTCGATTTTAAATAATTATTTTCTCTCGGTTTTTACACAGGAAGACACTAATAATATTCCGGTAATTAATTTTTATAGTGGGCCAGAAGAAGATAAATTATGTAACATCACAGTCACTAGTGAAATGGTTGTGAAGTAGATAGACCGACTGAAGCAAAATAAGTCACCGGGTCCTGATGAGGTTTTTTCAAGGGTTCTAAAGGAATGCAAAATAGAAGTCTGTGAACCATTAACTAATATTTTTAATTTATCTCTTCAAACAGGTGTAGTGTCTGATATGTGGAAGATGGCTAATGTAATTCCTATTTTTAAAACAGGGGACAAGTCGTTACCGTCAAATTACCGCCCAATAAGCCTGACCTCAATTGTAGGCAAATTACTAGAGTAAATTACAGCTGAGATTATAAGAAGCCATCCCGATAAGCATAGCTTGATTTATGATACTCAGCATGGATTCACAAGAGGCCGGTATTGTCTAACTAATTTATTAACTTTCTTCAGTAAAGCTTTTGAGGCTGTTGACCACGATAAAGAATTTGATATTGTTTACTTAGATTTTAGTAAGGCATTTGATAGAGTTCCGCACCAAAGACTGTTGGAGAAAGTAGCAGCTCATGGCATTGGAGGAAGGGTGCTCTCGTGGATCGAATCATGGCTCACAGACAGGAAGCAGAGAGTGCCCATAAATGGGGTTAAATCCGAGTGGGGATCAGTAAGAAGTGGCGTTCCACAGGGATCAGTCTTGGGCCCGTTGTTGTTTATAAAATATATCAATGATCTTGATGAAGGAATTACTAGTGATATGAGCAAATTCGCCGATGACACGAAGTGTATGGTGCGGAACTCTATCAAAAGCCTTACTAAAATCTAAGTAAATAATATAAAATTCTTTATCGTGGTCAACAGCCTCAAAAGCTTTACTCAAGCCCGGTACTCCTGGATCTGGTTATCTTTATTGTAAACGTTTCGCCATCCAGTGACTTTATCAATACAAATTCTTGGACATAATTAGAAAACAGAAGAACTATATACAAAAGATGAGGTAATCAGTCCCTCAGCCTTGGAGGTGGTGTTTACAACACCGTGGTTGTAGAGATTCTGAAGCACAGGTACGAACGAACGAACGAAAGTTCAGGTAAGTTCCCAACTAGGATGAGCGGGGAAGACGGGACAGACGAAGAACAGTGCTGGAGAGGAGTGTTCTTAGTCGTAGAAATAGAGCCAGGGCTTAACCCAGCAGCGAGGCGATCGTGGGACAGATATTGAGAAGAGAAATTCAGGCTCTTCTGTTGGGACTCCTGTGGGGTGAGCGGGAAGGAAGTTACATGCGACGTTTAGAGCTAGAGAGGAGTGTAGAACTGAGCCATGTCTTAACACAAAGGGTAAGGCGAACGTGGATCAGAGAATGGAACGCTGTCATAGAAGGTACCGCTCCCGGAGAATCCCAAGTTATTTGTAAATAGGGTTAGGAGCAGTGATGATGCAAGGAGTAGAAAAGGTTGTAGTTTGGTTTGTGGTCTGCGAATGTCTTCGTCCAAAAGAGGTCCAGTAGTCATGTCGTGTCACGAGATTTGTCAATTCAGACTGTCACAGAGCGTCCCTTCCCAGTACAAGATTCAGCGCAGGGATGTCTAACTGGGCATGTAGAGACTCCGCATGTGGCGAAATCCTCCCATCTGACCAACAAGGCCAACCCTGCGCAGCCCTGTTCTGACCCGCTGGCATCTAATAAGTTTGTTTTGCTGCAAAGAGAGGCTAGAGGAGAGTTAGTTCATCAGAGGACGTATAAGGGATTTGTAGAGAGGTAGTAATGGTGCGATGAGAGTCAAGTTTCAGCTTGTAGAGGCCTGCAAGCCTTACTACTATTGCATGCCTTGAGTGCATAGTCCGTGTAAGCGTAAAGGTAGTCACGATTAACGCCAAGGACAGTTGACAATTGTGTCATGGGACTGTTGGATGCGGTGTCAGCAGTTCTGAAGCTCGACTGGTAATGGAGATCACGTTTTCTGTAGTTTAATAATATGTAAAGCTGATTAAGGCTGCATTGGTATTGATCCCCACATTTTTAGTTCCCAGATGGCTATCCCAGTCGACCTCATTTGTGTTTAATGTTGTGTGGGGGGTGGGGGGGGTTGAGTGTATCTATATTGGCATGGAGTGAAAAGTATGAGTAATGACGTCTGCATAGGCGAGTGAGAATGGAGTTTTGTATACAAGAGTTGGAATGTCGTTAATGGTATAAAATGTCAGGGTAGGGTGAGAGGACAAGAACCCAGGGGTACCCAGCATATAGTGTAAGTAGTCAAAAAAGTAACAGCCTTGGAATTTGATTCTCATAGGTACGGTTACGGCCGACTAGGAAGTTGCAGAGGAGTTTACGAGTAGTGAGAGGCAGGTTAAAGTTAGTGAGCAGACTGTGAACTTGATCCCTCGTGCCAGACAGTGTCAAAAGCTTTTTCACAACGTCTTTTGTAACCAGGGCTGTCCTGTTTTCTTTGTTCTGTGTATTATGTGGATGTAGTTGAGAAATATGTTAATGGCCTCTGTGTGGATTCTGATGTGTTTCTGAAGCCAAACTGACCATCAAGAAAGTAGAGAGATGGTTCCAGGGTTACTGCGCAGGCGATGGTTGATGAGTTTTTCATAGAGTTTACCTAAAGTTACGAGGAGGCTGTTAGGCGATAGTTTCTAGGATCAGAGTGGTCCTTTTTTGGGTTTCGGAAGGAGGATAGCAGAAGCATCTTTGAAGAGGGAAGGGAAGTAATCCAGAGGCAAGGGCGGCATTGAGGAGTTGTGTAGGCAGTAATGATAGAGTCATGAAGGTGTTTTTAGGATAATATGGTATAGGCCAGAGGCGCCAGAGCCATGGGAGGAAGGTGTCTGAGGAGAGTTTTTAAAGGTCTGTGTTGGTGAAAGGAGATCGAGCTCTTGGGAGGAGGAAGCGAGTGTAGATTGAATGTGCTATCTGGTGTTTTGTATCTTTGTGTGTGTGCGTGTTCCAAAGTCCTAAGTTCTAGAAAGCCCGTTGAATAACGATAGGGTGAGGTCGCTGAGGGTGGAAGAAGTTCTCAGCCAGAAGAGTTTAGCCAGATGTAGTAGCACCTGTGGTCTGAGATGTAGTGATAAGTAGATGGGGTCTGTATTTTGCAATTTGTATGTGTGGGAGTAGTGGCCTCTTATTTTATTAAGATAAAGAACGCAGAAGGCTTTAGTGTTATTTAATAAACGCTGTATATTGACAGCTTTGTTTGTGTGAGTTGTGACCATTGACTTGTTGGGTCTAGGTCAAGACTGTGTAGGACGATGCTTTCTACCGGTAAAGAGAGAACTAATCAAAACATATTCAATCAGTGAATGTATGAGGAAGCGGTTGTGGAAGCAGATAATTAGATCTTCCTTGTTCAGATGACGGTTTGAAGGACTAACGAGTGGAGTGAGTTTTCTTTGGGGTATAAGCGTGTTTGGCTGCTTGTGTAATGGTGTCCTGGAATGAGATCCATTTGAGTTATCGAGTCAGAGATCGGTTTGTTGTTATAGGTACATAGGTGAGGTTAATATTGTCTATGTGTTGTTAGAACAAAGCATACCCATTCCAGCGTTCTGGAATGAGAGGAAGGTGTGGTTGGAATGAGGTAGGGATGGAGTAGATGTTAAGAATGACTGGGCCGTGATCAACTTGTAATAGGGCCAGGTGAGATGTAGTGTTGAAATAGAGAACTGCTCGGTTAGCCAGAATGATGTCTAGTTTATGCCCTAGGCCAGTGATAGAAGCAGGTCTTGAAGTCTGGGCCGAAATGAATTCGGTGTTGAAGGTTAGTAGAAGTTGAGTAAATTGTAGACCAGTTGGATGTAACTTATACTGGTGTGATGACAGGCGGAGAGTTTGGCCTAACATGTCCAGCTAGTAGGTATGAAGGTGAGTTGAAGACAAAGGAAAGGTAGTGTATGTTGGAGCAGAGTGTTTGGGGCGAGACAAAGGTGGTGACAAAAGCTAAAGGGGGACAAGTGGGAGTGTATTCCTGACAGCAAGACAGTGTGGTGAATAAAAGGGATTGGGGAGAGATATACGTGATTATATAAGTTGGATTTGACAAGGAATGGCAACCCCAACGTGGGAACCAGGGGGACAGAAGTGCCGTAAAAACCATAATGGGGGGCGGATACTTTTAGGGGCTATGAGGCAGGTACTGTTTAGGCCAAACAATATTAGGTCTCTCTGCTTCAAGGAGCACGGCCAGGATTGTCCTAATAATAAAGTAAGAACCGACGTTATGAACTGAATCACTTATAAACAAGATTTAAATGGTTTCGTCATAGCAAAGTTAATGTCGGAGGAGTTGGATTACAACCCTGTGATAGTGGAGCCATCAGTGGAGCGAGTTTGTATGTGTTACAGCGGACCCGTTTCCTGGAGGGGGAGGAAGAGATGGATCAGTTTTATTGTATCTTTGTATGGTCTGTCGAAGTTGGGCATGTTTCGAGTTATATATAGAGGATTTTGTCTGGGAAGGAGGTGGAGTTGGACCTGAAGAAGTATTGGATGTGGTGGCGGAGTGGGCGACGTAGATTCATCGGCCTATGGAAGCAAAGGTAGGGATGCGAAAAGTGGAAGCAATGGTACACATGGTAAGGAAGCGGAAGCTTTGGTTGGGGCAGAGGACGTATGGGATAAGGAGGTTGGGGGAGGTGGTCGATGCAGCAGCAGAAGGGAGTATGGATGGATGGGATGGAAGTCGAGTGCAGAGGGGAATATGGTGCGGAAGAGCAGTGTGGGAGATAAGGACTGTGGGGGGCGGGAGGAGCGGGAAGGAGAAGCGGTTAAGTACGGGGGCTTCTCAAGCAGACGCAGGAAGGAGGGATAATAACAGCGGGAGCATTGATTCGCGGGACCAGAAAGGTATACGGACAAGTAGGAAGAACTTATTGGTAAGCTATGAGCAGATTTCCAACGCAGAGTGGGATCATGGGCGCTATAGCCGTTAGTTTTTGTGGACTAGAGTGGGTGGAAGGTTACGACGGGAGAGGTGATAAGAAGTCTGTGCATGTGAGTTGGTTATTTGCCAGTGATCTCGACGAGGGACGACCACGAGCGTAGGGGGAAACCGGCTGGCATATGGGGGAAGAGGGCGGAAGGTCTAAGGTCTGAGGGGGCGGAGCACAGGTACGGGGTTGGGAGGGAGGGAGAAGGCATATCAACATGAGGGTGGGAGCACAGACTATTACATAGTCGTGCAGGAATTTGGCCATCAGCAGTGTGAGACCCAATGCCGATAGACATTTAAAGGGGCGGTTGCAAAGGTTCCAGAATGGCCAGTTGCTGAACCTCTGGGCGCAGTTTGTCTGGTGGACGTATGCTTGAGATTATTGTCGTGGCCGAAATTGAAGCATTTTCATACATTGGTGTGCTGGGGTGAAAGTTTGGAGTGAAGCGAGAGTAGGAATCATGCGGATGGATCTTGGCAAGGATACCATAATGCAGCGTTGTAGAGGCGTCTGCGTTGCACAACGCGACTTTATTTGAGGAAGGAAGAGTATTTCCGGTCAAAAAAAATGGTCACACAGACTTTGATCAATAGAAATAATGTCTATGCAAAGTCTTCATATGTCCAGTGCCAAAGTCATCAAGGAGCGAAAAGTCTACGGATTTTTTTGCGATCACTGTGCATTTGGGCGCGGTGCTCAGGAGTCCAACTAATAGTGCAATCCAGCATTGAGAAGTATTATGTCTGTCTCGTTGAGGTGTACGTTTTCGAAAAATGTCTGTCAAGAAAGTAGATTAGAAATCCCAGATAGGTTATTAAAGACTTATCAGGAGGCAGCGCCAGTGATCTCGAACAGTAAATATCCAGGACAATAGTGGCATGATCAGATTTAGGACTATTTTGGGTTAAGCGAGAAAGAATTGGTTTGGAAGAGGTGGGGGCAGGGAAGGCCCTTAGAAGCAGGAGAAGACAGAGAGGGTCAGGTGATGGCAGATAGAGAGAGGTAAGGGGAAAGGAGGTGGAAGGCATTGGCAGGCATCGTAAATAAGATGTGGGGGGTGGGGGCCCACATCCTGTGCGAAAAAATTGGCAGGCAAGGTCACGTGTGAATAGACACACGTCTTGCCTGGCTATAACTTTAAAGAAATTCTTGTGGAGTCCGACTCAGAGGCACAGGACACTGAAGGAAGGTGAGCTGTTAGCTTGATGGAGCACTGACAATGCCCGAACAGGCCTGTAAGGCGTGCCGACGCACACTTACAGGCTGAGGCGTTGGAGACTTCAGACAGCCACAGTAGTGCAAGATGGAAGCTATCCTGCTTTGGGTAAGCAGCCACCGACCGCCACGTCGAGCTGATGGTTAAGACGAAGGACCAGTAACCACCACTCGGTGGAAGAGAGCAACTAGTGGCTGTTGAGCGATGAGGAGACCAACCTTAGCTGAATGGCGGAGCAGACCTTCAACATACAGGCTGAGCGAGGAGACTTCAGACAGCACGAGTGCAGATTGAGGCTACCTGCCCTTGGGTAGGCAGCCACCCGAACGCACCAACCTGATGGTAGGACGAAGTCCAGTAACCACCACGTCGGTGAAGAGAACAACTCTGGCTGTGAGCGATGAGGAGAGCCAACCCTAGCTAATGGCGAGCAACTTTTCACATACGGGCGGGGCGTGGAGACTTCAGACAACGGCGAGGAGAGGCAACACTCTGTATAGCGTTAGCACACGTCATCGGAGCTGGGGGCTACAGATAGCAACGGGGAGTGCAGAGGGGGGTTCCCGCCCGGGGGTGGGCAACCACCGACGCACCAAACCTAAGGGGTAAACGAAGGTTTGTAACCACCCACCTGGGGATAGTCACACCAACAGGGGAAATAGAGAGGCGAGTCGTTCGTCGAGGAGCTTTGTGCCAAGAAGCAAGGTAAGGAGACTGGGTTTTAAAAGGGCGTCAGTAAGAAGCGTGGCAACGAGGGCATAGTCACTGGTAGGCGGGATTCCCTGGAAGTGGGTCCTTCACAAATTGATTGCAGTTTAGAAGTGGAAGAAGGAAATAATGTCCCCTGAACAAAATACCATGATGTTTCAAAACAAACAGAAGGCGTAAGGAGAGGGGGAGTATGAGGTAATCAGTCCCCAGCCTGGGGTCCCATGTGGTCGTCCATCAAACTTTAGAATGTACAGCCTAGGGCCGTAACTGGGTTTTTATACTGAGTGAGGGGGGGTGAAGCAGGCGGAGGCGGGGTCAAAGTGGTACCACCACAGTCGAAGGTGGGCTTCCTCCAAAGGTTGAACAAAATGTTAAGAATTCTTTGTAACAAACCCTGATCTGCAGTGTCTGACAGTTGTATGAAAGGTTTTAAAAAACCCACAAGTTTAAATTGAGACACTATGCAGCTAGGGAATCTTTATTCAGGAAACGTTTTCGCCCCAAGTGGGTCATCAGTCCAATACAAAGGGGAAAAAACGTAAGGGGAGAGGAGTTGATGTAAAAAGTACTTCAGCCTGGAGGGCGATGTTTCAGTTCATCAATCTTTTAAATTTCAGCATAGGTATGTATAAGTTGCCAAGACCATAGTCCGGAAAGGGCCCCCAATCTTGCGATGACCCGACCCCTGGCCCCCCCGATGGAGAAAGGTACCACAATGATGGGGACGCTTTCCCCCTCTGCCCCCTTTCTGGTCAGTTCAACTGGTGCATTCAAAAAGCGACCCATATGTAACTATGGCCTAGTGGGGGAGTGGGGAAATTCCATTATCACGGGTAACAGCTTTTGGGGTTCTTTGACCCCAGGGTTTACATATGTGGCCGCACCCAACTTGGGTCCTTTTCGGGGGGGAAAAATCCCCCCTATTTCCTGCGGAGTGTCTCAGTAGCTTCGCACTCTAGAAGATAGGTGAAAGGGGCCCCCGGGGACAACGTGTGACAGTACTGGAAACATCTCCTCCTCGGGGCCTTTTCCCATCATATTGGGTTGGGGGGAAAGCCCAAACGAACCCGGATGGATGGCGGTAAAACGCGCTCGGGACCATTCTATCATATGGGGGGGGTTTCCCCCTGAGTCCGCTGGTGGGGGTTTTCCACTGTTGAATGGGGTATAACCAAAAGCCCTCCCCCATAAGTTTCGGGGCCCCTTGGAGCCCCCATTTGGTCTGTGTAGGCTATTGGGAACCCCAAAGGTTAACCCAACATGGGGAATAGTCTTTTTGTTTCCCCTTTGCTCCTTTCACCCTCCCCGGCCTCATTTCCCCGGATCCCAAAGCATGGCTGGGGATCCAGTCAATACGATCTATTCCCCTAAACTTCAAAGGGGCTGTCATTATGCTCGGATCGATGTGATGAGGTGAACATTTTTCCGTGGTTGAGGATGGGAGGGGGGGCTTTGATTGCAGAGGTGGAATCAACATGTTTGACGGGTCGGAGTGGTCGTAGGGCATGTGAAAATCCCCCCCCCCTGCTAAACCCGCCACCAGCCTCAGTTTTTAAAGGGATCGTGAAGGGGGCCCGGGGAGTGGGCCCAGCCTTGAAATTGACCATTGTGGTACAGTCCAGCTGCTGCTCTCTTCCTGTCAGGGTCGCCCAAAACCAATCTGTGAAATACATGCACAGGGGGCCTCCCTCTCCCCATTTCCCAAAGCTTGCCCTCAGCATGATTGCTGGGGTTGTCTCAAGAATTTAGAAAATGGGTAGCTGCATGATGAAAAACGGCGGGATCGGGGGCGCCGGGGGGTTTGGTTGGATTTCCCCAACAGGAAGGTCCAACTTTCTCAAAAGAGCACAGTTTCCCCCCAGCGCCAAAACGAACGAATCCAGGAGTACCGTAAGAGTGTGGGTCTTGTGAAGGGTTGTTAATATCGTTTTCCCTTAGGGGGGTTTTACCTTGCCCCGGGTGCAAATCGGGGGCCATTTGGCAGGCGTTTATGTATTTCTCTGTCAGCCAAGGAAGGAACCCGGGCCTCAGTTTCTAGACATATTGTTTTGGGTCCAGAGGGGGGCCCCAAGCATAGATTATCGCCTGGTTTTGTACAAACCTCCCCCCTTTCCCTTTGCTCTGGGGGGAAAAAAATAGCAAAACCCGGGTTGCCCCCGTAGTAAATTAGGGGAGCGATAGTTTGTATATAGTACAAGCGCAGTACATTTTTTGCTTCCCCCTGCACGGTCCCTTTCGCCCCATCTTCATGGCTTTGGTTTTGAGTAACCCCCCCCGGGGACCTGCATACTCCCTTTTTCTGAAAGGCCCAGCTTTTTATAAATGTAGATTCCCAAGTACGGGTAGGACCCTGTCCACTCAAGTTCTAAAACCTGAATAGGGAATCTGTTCACGGGAAACGGGAAACCTTGAACATAAATTCCCCAAAGAGTTTTCTCGGCCTAGTTCTTGAGGCCTAGTTCCTTGCGGGACTGCGAAATTTTGGTAAAAGCCCCTTCTGGGCCTGCTTCAAATTTCCCTTTCCCTTTAAATACAAGTGCAAGTCATCACCATAGCTGGGGTGCTTTGAAACAATGAAGGGGAAGGCTCACAAGTTCCTGCATAAGGATGTTAAACAGGGTGGGGACTGAGAAACACCTCCTTGGGGCCCGTTCCCCCGGTTTTTCCCGGGGTTTTTAAAAGGAAGAGTAGTGCCCCTTTAAAGCTGACACAGGCCTCCCTTGGCCCCTAAGGAGGACTTATCCGGGCCCAGGGGGGCTCCTTTTTTTCCCTTTCCCATTTTGTTTTTGCCAGTTTACGGGGGGCTGGCTACTCAAATCCCTTCTCAAGGTCGGGGTAAAAGACGATACTGGGTTTTTTGTTGCAATCAGCAATCGGGCTTAGTAAGTGGTTTATGCCTTGCTTTTCCCCACTCCTTTGGTAAAGCCAAATATGGTTTAAAGGGAGAGGGCCCAAAAGTTTCCATGGGAGGGGGGTTTAACACCACCCTTTCCACAGTTTTTGGGCCTAAGCACGGGTCAGCGATAGGGGTTTCTTTACTGCCTGGGTCCTTGGGCTTTGGAAGGGGGTACGTTTTGTAGCTTTTTTTCCCCAAGCTCGGGGAGGGGGCCCTGGCTTCCACGATTGTTAATGACGTCTTAGCCTCCTCCCACCCACTTTTTGCCCACCGGGGCAATCTTGGGGGGTTACGTCCCCACCTCGAGGCCCGGGGCAGATTTCACCTGTTTCTTAATGGCATATCGGATTTTCCAACCGTGGGGGGCTACATCGGGTCCACTTCCACTAAACATGCGTTTTGAAATCTTTAGTGGCGCTGTGGCAAAAAACCATCGTTTTATTGGGATTTTCCTGGGGGGCTGAGTAAGGCCCCCCGGGAATGAAAAGCTCCACAGTTTTTTCCTGCTTCCTGGGATGGGTTGGGGGTGTGCTGACCCCCGGGGTTGTTTTTCCAGTTTCTATTTTGAGTTTCCCCATATCTCAGAAAGGGTGGTGTGATCCCCGAATGTTGGCACCCTCTACCCCTTTTTCCTCATTTTTTTACTCGGGAAGGAGTTCTGGGGGAAATGCTGCACAAGGGCTCTCAGAGTTTTTCCCTTTTCCCTTCTCCCCGTGGGGTTTTAAACGCCGGGTAGCTTCCTAAAAGATTTGATGCGGGGGTTCTGCTCCCGCACCTGGGGGTCGTTGTGAACCCCCGTCTCTTTTGTGAGTGGGGGCCTGCGACTTTTTTTGGGAAACTGCGCACTCTGCTGTCTGGGATGAAACAGTGATTAGCCCCTGTTCACCCCGATCAAGTCTTCAGATAGAGAGTATGGGGGACCCCAGTTATGAAAAAAAAATCCTGGAACACCTTCCATTTTGCCCTCTTTACGTCCCATCAAAGGAGGCGGGCACAAGGGGGGGGGGCCTTTTTGATGTTGAAGGGGGTGATCACTGCAAGTGGTCACTGCCCAAGGTGAGGATGATTTTCCCCCCATGTGGCTCCTGCTGCGGGGTTGTCTTGACCGAAGGAAAAGGCCGAGGCAGCCACCCAACAGGGGTGTGGGTCTCCATTGTTTTGCAAAATTTACCTCTGGAAAAAAGTGTAGGAGCATTGCTATATGTCGCAGCAGATTGGGGTTTCCCGAGTGAGAGTGCAGAAAAAGGGGGATGTGGTTGAAAACCCCCCCCCCACAATAATACCCCTCAGTGGTGCTATTTCGAGGACTCTGCAATGGGGAGGGTTTTGTTTGGGGTTTTTTAGATGTTATGATGGTAATGGGGGCCCCTGGGATTGCAACCCAAGGGTGGCCTGTAACCCCGACATCCCCCCACAGTCCCCCCGTGTTGGGTAAACCCTTGAGGTATTGTTTGGGTACAAATACGCTGTTTTCTCTGCAGTGAATGCACGGGTCCATGTGCCGGAAATACCCCGCAAAACCGAATTTGTCTTGGGGGAATAGTCGGGACAGTCAGAGTTTTCTTGTAAACAAGACGATGTCAACCCGATCCCGAATTTTCTGCCTCCGCCCCGAGGTGCTGTTTGCCCCCCGGCCTGAATGTTTCCCTTTTAGGGCCCTTTATGGTTTTGATTTGGGGACCCAGGTTTTTCCCTCGCTGTTGGGTTTTCCCGAGTGGAGGGCTGAGTCCTGCCCCGCTCTGAGAACCTCAAATTCAGGCTTCCCCTGGGCTCCCCCTTTGGTCAAAAGGGACACCCAAAAGGGGGACGACCATCCGCCGAATTTGGGTCTGGGTTTTTCCGTGGGGTTGATTTGTTGCAAATTAAATCCCCGGGAAAACCTTTTATTTAAATGCTACGAGATCCTCCCCGGTGAGGGGGCCGCTTTTGGGGGATGGGTTCGAAACAGTGGATATTATCTGGGCTGCTGTGGGCTGAAAAGGGTGCTGAGGGGTTTGGGTTTTTTTTATTGTATCACCGTGGGTTTTTTGCTGTATAAACCCGGGTTTAGTTGCCGGGAACTGCTGGTTTAGGGGCCAGTTGAGTCTGCAAAGTGCCTGTGCCGGGGGAAAGGAAATGCCTTTGGGTTTTCGGGCTATTTCCGGTTGGGGGGTCGTTTTGTGCTGCCTGCTGAAACGCATTGACCCGAGCCCCCCTGTTGACGCCTCCTGTTCCCCTTTTTTTTCTGTTTTTTCGTTGAGGTGGGGGGCAGGGGGTTTGCCCTTACGGGCCGGTTGAGGCTTCTAGGGGTTGGGGAATTTTCCCGGGGGGGATTTTACTTGGTTTAGCTGCTAAAAGATCTGCGGTTTTTGCGGGGTTCCCCGCACCCTTTGTTTTATGATTCTCGTAGCCCCGTTGCCGGGGTTTTTTGGGGTCTTCCAGACTTCTTGAATTCCCGGCGAACCTCTCGGGGCCCCTCGAGAATTCCAGGCATGGGGTTTTGCCTGCAGTTCGGGGCATTTTTGGAGTGGGTGGGATGCAGTTTCAGCTTGGTGATGCAAATTTCCCCGGTAGGGTTTGGGGCTGGCCCGCAGAAAAACCCCCAGATTACTCTGTTCGGACAAGTGCACCCAGGGGTCCCCTAAACCCCACACTTGAAACAGCAACCCGGTTCTGCTGTGAAGGTCCTGACATCGTACCTGCCCCCAAAAAAAGGTCCCGCTGGGGTGGCATTGGGCCACATACTGAATGAAACCTGTCGGGGGTTTTTTTCGTTTTCCTGCCGTCTTTGCCTTTAGCGTTTGAGCTGAACCCACCTGGAGTGAGCTGCTACTGCCTCGATGGGCCCTCAACAGCGGGGGTCGCATCACACACCCTTTGGGGATTTTCCCGCCGAAAAGGGCCCCGTTCCTCCAGGGGGAATGAGCGATCTGTCTCCCTGACTCTCTTCAAGGTGGTATACATTTCCCTTGGGGTTTTAAGGGGTCCCAAAATTTTGGGTTTTCCCCCCAAGTTGAACCCCTATCTTGAACTTCAGGGGTTTTGTTTGTAAATTCCCCGGTATGAAACAAACCCCCTAGTGGGGTTTTGTGGCCCCCTTTAAAACCTTCACCTTGAATTTGGGCCCGGTTTGGTTTAGCTGGTTTGCCTGCTCCTTGGACGGACGGTGCCCTTTTTCTTCTTGGGCCCCAAAAGGGTTTCCCTCCCTCTTGGGTTTTTGGGGGTGCGGTTTTTTTTCCGCACCTGTTTTCTATTTTCGCCGGGGGCCTTTGGGTTTGGGGGTGTCAATCTGCTACAAGTGAGCAAGATCTTTCCCCTTCCTCTCGCAACTTCTTTTTCCCAGATTTTTGCCCCACATTTTCCCAAATCTGAAATCCCCCGGCCCTGTTCATGGGGCATTGTGGCCTCTTCTTTTTGGGGAAGCCATGTGCCCTTTTTTGTGATAAGGTAGTGAATTTTGAACTGGAGTGTGGGCAATGGATTTTCGTAATCGAGTCTTCCTGAATGTGCAAAAGGGTATGTTGTATAATTTTCGCCAAGACCATAAGTCCTGGAAGGGTCCCAATCTTGCCCCCACCCTTCCCCCCAGGCCCCCCCGTTGGGGAAAGGTTTCCACAATGGGGTTCACGCAAAGCCCTTTAAAGGCCCCCCCTTTGGGCATTTTTAACCCGGTGCATCTCAAAAAGCGACACCCTATGTAAAAATGGACCTAGCGGGAGGAGGGGGTTTCAATTTTCACAGGGAAAACTTGTCCGGGGTTTGTTGACCCCAAAGGTAAACAGTGTGGCCGCCCGTCCCTCTCTGGGTCCTCTTTGGGAGGGGGAAAATAAACCCCCAGTTGCCTGCCGGGGTGTCTCTTAACTTGCACCTAGAAGATAGTGGGTTAGGGGCCCGCTGGGCAAAGTGCTGGGCAGTACTGGCACATTCCTCCTCAAATTTTCTACCATACTTGGTGTGGGAAAGCCCAAAGAAGCCGTTTGGAAAGGCGGAACACTGCCTCTGGACCAGCTTCTATTTATAGGGGGGTTTCTTCCCTGATCGCTACTCGGGACCCCGTTTTTTATGGGGTACACCTAAGACCTCCCAAAAAAGTTTTTATGGCTCTGGCAAAACCACCGTTTGGTCTTCGTAGGGGATTGGGGGGCAGTAATTTCCAAATGTTGGGTTTTGTCTGTTGCCCGCCCTTTTGGGGGCATTTATTTTTGCCGCCTCATTTTCCCCCGGAATTTCCAGCATGGGTGGGGAAACCAAGGGTTTAAAAGTCATCTTTTATCCTGAACCTTTTTAAGGTGTCATTATGCTCAGGAAACGATGTGATGAGGTGAACCCTTGTTCCCCGTGGTTGGGAGGGGAGAGGGCATTGATTGCAAGGGGGAAACAACATGTATGACGGTCGGGTCGATGTCGTGGGCTTGACAATCCCGCTGAATCGCCACAGCTCACTTGAGGATCGTGCAGTGGTCAGGGAGTCGCCACCCTTGTGTGTGACCATTGGGACAGTCCAGCGCTGCTTTTCCCTTCGGGTCGACGAACCATCTGTGAAATCATCACAGTGCCTCCCTCTGCCAGTGCCATGCTTTTTCCCAGCAGTTTGAGGTGTTTTGACTGCAGAGACCTTAAGATGGGAGTGCATATGAAACTGGGCTGGTCGGGGCCCCAGGGAGGTGGGGAGGGTACCCAGAAACCGGAAGGTCAAACTTTTTCCCAAGAGTTTTCAGCAGCAGTTTCCCGCCCAGCAGCACAAAAGAACAAAATCCAGGAGTAGTCCGTGAAAGTGGGGGATCTTGTGCAGGTTGTTAATACCCGCCCCTTAGTGGGGTCCCTTGCTGCCGTGCAGAATCGGGCCCACTTTGCAGGCGTTTATGTATCTTATTTGTCACAAGGGAAGGAAGCCGGGCCTCGATCTGAGAATACTTTTTTTGGCCAGTGGGGGCCCAAAGCATGTTTTTATCGCCGGGTTTTGTACGCCCTCCACCCTTTGCCTGCTTGGGGGGAGAGATGAGCTAAGCCGGTGCCCCGTTCAATGAGCGAGCGAAGCTTTTTAATGTACAAGCGAAGACTTTTTTGCTTGCCCCTGAGGGTCCCTGTCATGGCTCTCGGCGTTGAGCTAGTAAGCACGGACCTGAATACTCGGGCCTGTTTCTGAAAGGCAGCAGTTTTATCAATGTAGATTCCCAAGTACAGGTAGGGATCTGTCCACTCAAGTTTATATCCTGAATATACGTTAATTATTATAGGATCTGGTCCTTTGAACATCATTGCAAGAGATTTTCGGCCGAGATCTTGAGGCCTTGTTCTTGCAAGACTGTGTTAATTAGGTCCAAGCTCTCTGAGCCTGTCGTTCTAAATTGCCTTTTCCCATTCACTACTAGTGCAAGCTCATCTGCATAGCTGAGAAGCTGTGTACCACTATGAAAGGGAAGGCTCACAAGTTTCCTGCATGCGGATTGTTAACAGGGTAGGACTGAGCACACCTCTTGTGGCGTACCGTTTCCAGGGTTTTTAAGGATGAGTTGTGGTCCCTGAAAGCTGACACAGGCCTGCTGCCCCTATGGTGGGACTCCATCAGGCCAGGAGGCGTCCTTTGATTCCCTTCCGAGCTAGTATGGCAAGAATTGCCTGTGGGGCTGGCTAGCTCAAAATGCCTTCTCAAGGTCGAGGTAAACGACGACACTAGGTTTTTTTGTTTGCTATCAGCAATCTGGCTTAGTAGAGTGGGTATGCACTCTGCTGTTCCATCATTGGTGAAGCCAAAATGTTGATGAGAGGGTCAAGTTTCCATAGGAAGGCGGTTTAACACCATTCCTTCAGCAGTCTTGGCTTAAGCAGCTGGTCAGCGCATCTGGGGCTCTTACTGCCTGGGTCCTTGGGCTTTGGAATTGGTACGATTGTAGCTTTCTTCCAAGCGCTGGGAGTGTCTGGCCTCCCGACTGTTATGAACGTATAGTTGGCTTACCATCACTCTGCCAGCCCGTGCAATCATGGGAGTAGCAACCAATCGATGCCCGGGGCAGTGTCACATGTGTTCTTATTGGCACGTCGGAGTTCCAAGTCCGTAGAGGTCTACATCAGTCACATCTTCCGACTCCACAAGCTGCTTGAATCGTTAGCTGGCGCTGTGGCAGAAGATCCGTCTGTTATCCGGATGTCCTGTGGGAGTGAGGAGGAGGCTCCCCCTGGAAGTGAAAGCTCCACTAGTTTCTCTGCTTCTGGGATGGGTTCGGGATGTGCTGGTGGGCTTCGGCTTGCTCTTGCAGTTGCTATGTTGAGCTTGCCCCATATCTCAGCTAACGAGGGGTGATGCCCGAATGTGAGCACATCCAGATTTCTCAGTTTTACTCTGAGAGAGTTATGCGGGCATGTGCACAATGGCCTCAGAGTAGTTGCTCTCTGCCGTAGGGTACGCCTGTATAGCTTCCTAAAAGATTTGATGCGGTGGTTCTGCGCCCGCACCTGTCGTTGTAGAACACCAGTCTCTTTTGTGAGTGCTGTCTGCGGAACTTCTTTGGAATGGTGCACTCGCGCTGGATGAGAACAGTGAATTAGCTCCTGTTCAGCCGTTTATCCCAGTCTTCAGACTAGAGAGGATTGTGGACCACAGTCATGAAGATAATCTGGAAAACCTTCTGTTGGCCCTCTTACGTCCCATCTGGAGCAGCACACATTGTGGGAGGCTGTTGATCTTTGGGAGGTGAATCACTGCCAAAAGTGGTACTGACAAGGGTGGATGAGTTTCCCATGGTGGCTCCTGCTGGCGAGGGTTGTCTTGACCCAAAGGTAAGGTCGAGGCACAGCCACCAACAGGTGTTGGGGTCTCCATTGTTTAGCTACTTTACCTCTGGAATATTCGTGTAGGAGCTTTGCTATATGTCTGCCAGCAGCATTGGTGAGCTGAGTGAGAGTGAGAAAAGGGTCTGAGTGCGTTGAAATCTCCACCACAATTAATACACTCAGTGCGCGTGTAGTGCAGGAGCTCTGCAATGTCGAGGGTGTGTTTGGTTCTTGTAGATGTTTATAGGATGGTAATGGGCGCCCAGGTATGTGCACAAGGATGGCCTGTACCTAGACATCTTCCCCACAGTTACAGGGTTGGCTATAACCTCGTGAGGTATTGTATTGGATACTAAATACAGCTGTGCCTCTGCAGTGAATGCCCGGTCATGTGCCGAAAATACCAGCAAAACCGGTAGTCTTGGGCACATAGTGGGGGACAGTCAGAGTTTTCTTGTAGCATGACGATGTCAACCCGATCCCGGAATTACTGCCTCTAGCAAGAGGTGTGGTTTGCCCCTCAGGCTGGAATGTTCCATTGTGGACCTTGAGGGTGTGATTTGGTACCGAAGTTATTCAATCGCTGTTGTTTCCTGCGTTGGTGAACTGAGGGCCTGCCCGCTTGGAACCTGCAAATTCATGGCATCCACTGTTCTCTTCGGTCTGAAAGCACACTCTCAGGAGAGTACTGACCATTGCCGACTGCACTCTGTTGTTCCATGGAGTTGATTGTTTTGCAAATAAAGATCCGTGACACCTTGATGTGTGTACGAGATCCTCCCTAGTGAGGGCCTACTTTGGAGATGGGTTCGCGAAACAGTGGATAGTATCTGGGCTGCTAAGTGGTCTGTAGGGACTGCTGAGGGTTGATTCTTTATTGTATGCACCGTGGTTGTTGCTGTATTACCAGGGGCTGGAAGTAGCCGGGATCTGCTGGTGAGTGCCCAGTTGAGTCTGCAAGCGCCTGTGCCGGGTTAGGAGTGCAGCGTTGGCGTGCTAAGGCCGGTTTGGGGGCTCGTTTAGTTGCAGCTGCTGATAGCATTGACCCGATGCCCCTGTTGACGCCTCCTGTTCCTCTTGTTTTGTTTCTTCGTTGAGGTAGGGTGCAAGAGGTTTTTGACTTGACGCTGGTTGAGGCTACTAGGGTTGGAAATTCTGGGCATTGACTTGGGTCTTAGCTTCTGAGAGATCTGCGGTATGGCTGGGTTCTCTGCATCCATCGTTTGATGATCCGTCATAGCCTGTTTGCCGAGTTTTTGGCGTCTTCAGACTTAGTGAATTCTGGCGGAGCCTCTCGGGGCCATCGTAGGATGCCAGGCATGGTGTTTCTGCTGCAGTTCGGCATTGTGGAGTGGGTGAGCGATGATTTTTCCGCTTGGTGATGCATTCCTCTGTAGGGTGGTGTGGCTGCAGTCACCGCAGATTACTCTGTTCGGACAGAGTGCACAGGTGTCCATAACGCTGACACTTGAAACAGCGAACTGGTTTGCTGTGAAGGGTCCTGACATCGTGCTGCCCCAAGAAAACGAGGTCCAGCTGGTGATGGCAGTGGTCCTACATGCTGAATGAGAACCGTCGGGTTGGTGCGTTGCCTGCCGTCTTTGCCTTGAGACGTTGAGCTCGCACACCGACTGGGGTGGTGAGCTGCTACTGCCTCGTTGGGCATCATCAGGGGTTATCGCATCACTACACCGTGGTGATCTTCTGCCGAGAGTCCGTTCCTCCAGGTGTGAATGAGCGATCGTCTCCATGACTCTCTTCAAGGTGGTTTACATTTCCTTGTTGAGAGGAGTCAATTATTGGTTCTCCCTCAAAGTTGAACCATATCTTGACTTCAGGTTTGTGTCGTGATTCAGTATGAAACAACCCATAGTGGTTCTGTGGTCCCCATAAGACTTACCTTGAATTTGCCAGGTGGTTGAGCTGGTTGCCTGCTCCTTGGACGGACGGTGCTTTTCTTTTGTCCACAAGTGTTCATCCCTCTTGGTTTTCGGGGGGTGCGGTGTTTATTTTCCGCACCTGTTTCTATTGTCGCTGGCTCATGGTTGGGACTGTCAGATCTGCTACAATGTGGAGCAGGACTTCCTCTTCCTCTAGAAAACTTCTTTCGCTAGAATTTCGCCCACATTTCCAAATCTGAGTCTCCGTCGTGTTCATGGAGGCATCGTGGCTCTTCTTTTCGGCAGAAGCCTTGTGCCTATCTTGTGTTAAGGTAGTGAAACTCCGTGTGAACTCGAGAGTGTGTCAATGTGATTGTCGTAATAGAGTCCTATTACAGTGATGTATGTAGGTATAATGTTCGCCAAGACCTGTCGGTATTAAATACGACAGGTTGTTTAGGTAAGGGAACACGTATGCTAACAGTTAGGTATCTTTATTATGAAAGTTTCGCCTACACAGTGGTTCTTCAGTCAAGAAACTATAGAAAGTGATAGATTGCAGAAGGTACTGATTACATGTCTTCAGTATCTTTACTTCTATCAATTGTCTGTAATTGACAGAAGAAGCCTATGTTGTAGGCGAAACGTTTCATTAATAAGATACCTAACTGTTGCATATGTGTATTACCAAAACAACCTGTGGTATTTTATACATTTTACTGTTCAATCGTCGACACTGCAACACCAAGGGTATCTTGGTTCAGTCCTGCATCACTTCGACAACTTCCACTGTGAGAGCGGGCTGGATTTGAGGGGACCTGATACTCAAACATTGTGTTTGCTTACCTCTCCTAGTGGCCTACGTATAGAGGATAATCAAAATGCAGATGTAGTATACAGAAACTTTGCAAAAGCGCACAAAATGCATGATAAAGGAATAATAGGAAAAGTTCCTAGTTGGATCTATAACTTCCTAACAAATAAAACACAGAGAGTAATAGTAATCAGAGTAAGGTCCGAGGCAGCTACGGTGAAGAGCTCTGCTCCACAAGGCACACTACTCGCTCCCATCCTATTCTTCATCCTCATATCTGACATAGAGATGTAAGCCATAGCTCCGTGTCTTCCTTTGTGGATGACACCCGAAGTGCCATGACAGTGACCTCCATCGAAGACCGCAGACTCCAACGGACATAACAAATCTTCAAATGGGCTTCAAAAACAATATGAAGTTCAATGAAGTTAAATTCATTTACTAAGATATGGAAAACTGAGGAAATTTTAAAGTGTTATCAGGGTTATTTCAAACAAATTCTAACTATACAATTAGAGCGAAAAAAGTATTGAAGGACCTGGAGGATAATGTCAAAGGATTTCGCCTTCAGAGACCACAACAATATGTCTACCGCATCTGCTAGAATAATGATAGAAAGGATTATGAGAACCTTCAAAACTAGGGATACCAAGCCCATGATGATTCTCTTCAAATCGATTGTTTTCTCTAGGCTGGAATACTGCTGTACACTAACGGCCCCCTTCAAGGCTGGCAAAATTGCTGACCTGGACAGTGTACAAAGAACTTTCACAGCACACATAAGTACGATAAGGCACCTAAATTACTGAGAACGGTTGAAGTCCCTTGATTTGTATTCCCTGGAACGCTGGGGAGAGAGATACATGATAATTTATACCTGGTAAATCGTAAAGGGATTAGTACTAAAGTTGCACACGAAAAATCACTCCCTATGAAAGCAGAGGACTCGGCAGGAGACGCAACATTCCCCCAATGAAAAGCAGGGGCGCCACGAGTACATTGGGAGACAACATTATAAGTGTCAAGGGTCCAAAACTGTTCAACTGCCTCCCAGCATACATAATGGAGATTACCAATAGACCCCTGGCTGTCTTCAAGAAGGCACTGGACAATACGTGGTTCATACATCAGTTTGGGTGCGGCCAGCAGAAACGGCCTGGTTGATCAAACCCTGATCCACCACGAGGTCAGGTTTCAGACCCGGCCGCGTTGACCCCTGGAACCTTCTCCAGGTATATTACAGGTAACTGACCAATTTTACGTATATATATATATATATATATATATATATATATATATAAAATAATATTGATGGGATAAAGATAGAAATGTTAAAAGCAGGTGGGGATATAGGGTTGGAGTGATTGGTGCAATATTTAATAAATGTATGGAAGGGGGTAAGGTACCTAGGGATTGGCAGAGAGCATGCATAGTTCCTTTGTATAAAGGCAAAGGGATAAAAGAGAGTGCAAAAATTATAGGGGATAAGTCTGTTGATATACCTGGTAAAGTGTATGGTAGAGTTATTATTGAAAGAATTAAGAGTAAGACGGAGAATAGGATAGCAGATGAACAAGGAGGCTTTAGGAAGTCACCTTGAAGAGCATAACTTGATAAATGAATCTCAGCATGGATTCACGAGAGGTCGTTCCTGCCTGACAAACTTACTGACGATCTTCAATAGAACATTTTGAGGCAGTTGACAGTGATAAGGAATATGATATTGTTTATTTGGATTTTAGTAAAGCTTCGACAGAGTACCTCACAAGAGACTCTTAAGAAAAGTGGCAGCTCATGGTATAGGAGGTAAAGTTCTAACATGGATTGAGGCATGGCTTACCAATAGAAAGCAGAGAGTTTTCCATTAATGGAGTGAAATCTGAATGGGGATTAGTCACCCAGTGGCGTCCCCAAGGATCAGTTTTAGGGCCTCTACTGTTATAATTTAAAATTAATGACCTTTATGAAGGGATTACTAGTGACATGAGTAAGTTGGGTGATGATACAAAGATAGGCCGTATAATTCACTCTGAGGAGGATATCAATGAACTCCAGGACGATTTGAACAAATTAATGTCTTGGTCTGAAAAATGGCAGATGAAGTTTAATGTGGAAAAGTGTAAGATACTTGCCCTTGGTAATGAAAATAACCCTCGAAGCTATAATCTAGGTGAAGTAGAGCTTGGTCATACAGAATGTGAAAAAGACTTGGGAGTCATGGTAAGCAGAAATCTAAAGCCAAGACAGCAGTGCCTTGTTGTTAGGTAAGACACATATGCAACAGTTAGGTATCTTTATTTCGAAACGTTTCGCCTACACAGTAGGCTTCTTCAGTCGAGTACAGAAAGGTTGATAGAAGCAGAAGATACTTGAAGACGATGTAATCAGTCCATCACCCTTAAAGTTTTGAGGTGGTCAGTCCCTCAGTCTGGAGAAGAGCATTGTTCCGTTGTCTGAAACAATATGAAGTTGAAGTGACAGAATGGGGCCTTTATATAGTGCCAGGAGGTGAGACGTAGGTTGCTTTGGGAGGGCAGGTCCTTCTCAAACCCAGACTTCTCACTAGTAGAGGTTGTCGAAGTGGTCTGTACCAAGATACCCTTGTGTTGCAGTGTCTGACAGAATGAACATTAAAATGGTATGAAATACCGACATATTGTTAGGTAAGACCATATGCAACAGTTAGGTATTTTTATTTCGAAACGTTCGCCTACACAGTAGGCTTCTTCATCGAGAACAGAAAGGTTGATAGAAGCAGAAGATACTTGAAGACGATGTAATCATCCATCACCCTTAAAGTTTTGAGGGGGTCAGTCCCTCAGTCTGGAGAAGAGCATTGTTCCGTTGTCTGAAAAAAATATGAATTTGAAGTGACAGATGGGGCCTTTATATAGTGCCAGGGGGTGAGACGTGGGTTTTGGCTTTGGGAGGGCAGGTCCTTCTAAAACCCCAGACGTTCTACTAGTAGAGTTGTCGAAGTGGTCTGTACCAAGATACCCTTGTGTTGCAGTGTCTGACAGAATGAACATTAAAATGGTATGAAATACCGACATATTGTTAGGTAAGACACATATGCAACAGTTAGGTATCTTTATTTCGAAACGTTTCGCCTACACAGTAGGCTTCTTCAGTCGAGTACAGAAAGGTTGAAAGAAGCAAAGATACTTGAAGACGATGTAATCAGTCCATCACCCTTAAAGTTTTGAGGTGGTCAGTCCCCCAGTCTGGAGAAGAGCATTGTTCCGTTGGCACTATATAAAGGCCCCATTCTGTCACTTCAACTTCATATTGTTTCAGACAACGGAACAATGCTCTTCTCCAGACTGAGGGACTGACCACCTCAAAACTTTAAGGGTGATGGACTGATTACATCGTCTTCAAGTATCTTCTGCTTCTATCAACCTTTCTGTACTCGACTGAAGAAGCCTACTGTGTAGGCGAAACGTTTCGAAATAAAGATACCTAACTGTTGCATATGTGTCTTACCTAACAATATGTCGGTATTTCATACCATTTTAATGTTCATTCTGTCAGACACTGCAACACAAGGTATCTTGGTACAGACCACCCCGAAAACCCTCTACTAGTGAGAACGTCTGGGTTTGAGAAGGACCTGCCCTCCCAAAGCAACCTACGTCTCACCTCCTGGCACTATATGGTGCTGTTCGCACCTACTCCTAGGTTGAGGGACTGATTACCTCATCTTCTGTACATAGTTCTACTGTCTTCAAGTTATGTCCTGGAATTTGTATTGATAAAGCCACTGGATGGCGAAACGTCTACAATAAAGATACACAGATGTGGCACATGTGTCTTACTCTCAACTATATAAAGGCCCCATTCTGTCCACTTTCAACTTCATATTGTTTCAGAAAACGGAACAATGCTCTTCTCCGACTGAGGGACTGACCACCTCAAAACTTTAAGGGTGATGGACTGATTACATCGTCTTCAAGTATCTTCTGCTTCTATCAACCTTTCTGTACTCGACTGAAGAAGCCTACTGTGTAGCGAACGTTTCGAAAAAAAAGATCCTAACTGTTGCATATGTGTCTTACCTAACAATATGTCGGTATTTCATACCATTTTAATGTTCATTCTGTCAGACACTGCAACACAAGGGTATCTTGGTACAGACCACTTCGACAACCTCTACTAGTGAGAACGTCTGGGTTTGAGAAGGACCTGCCCTCCCAAAGCAACCTACGTCTCACCTCCTGGCACTATATGGTGCTGTTCGCACCTACTCCTAGGTTGAGGGACTGATTACCTCATCTTCTGTACATAGTTCTACTGTCTTCAAGTTATGTCCTGGAATTTGTATTGATAAAGCCACTGGATGGCGAAACGTCTACAATAAAGATACACAGATGTGGCACATGTGTCTTACTCTCAACTATATAAAGGCCCCATTCTGTCACTTCAACTTCATATTGTTTCAGACAACGGAACAATTCTCTTCTCCAGACTGAGGGACTGACCACCTCAAAACTTTAAGGGTGATGGACTGATTACATCGTCTTCAAGTATCTTCTGCTTCTATCAACCTTTTCTGTACTCGACTGAAGAAGCCTACTGTGTAGGCGAAACGTTTCGAAATAAAGATACCTAACTGTTGCATATGTGTCTTACCTAACAATATGTCGGTATTTCATACCATTTTAATGTTCACAGCAGTGCCTTAATGTGCGCAACAAGGCCAACAGATTACTTGGATTTATCTCAAGAAGTATAAGTAACAGAAGTCCAAAAGTTATTTTACAGCTCTATACATCACTAGTGAGGCCTCATTTAGATTATGCTGCTCAGTTTTGGTCCCCTTACTACAGGATGGACATAGACTCATTAGAGAACATACAGAGAAGAATGACTAAAATGATTTACTGTGTAAGGAACCTCCCGTATGAAGATAGACTTAAAGCCTTAAATCTCCACTCTCTGGAGAGGCGTAGAATGAGGGGAGATATTGAAGTGTTAAGTGGATGACGGGCATAAGCAAAGGAGACATTAATAAAGTATGAGGGTGTCGAACCAGGTAAGAACCAGGGAAAAATGGGTTTAAGTTGGGGTAAATTTAGATTTAGAAAGGACATAGGTAAGTAAATGGTTTTTCTAACAGAGTTGTAGATGCGTGGAACAGTCTTCCCAGTGGGGTGATAGAGGCTAGGACCTTGGGTAGCTTTAAGAAGAGACTGGACAAATATATGAGTGGGAGGGGCTGGGTTTGATTGGTGTCAAGGGGTACAGGAGTTATTTCTTGAGTAGCTTTAGGTAGATGTCCGTTTTGATAAGGACCTGCCTCGTATGGGCCAGTAGGCCTTCTGCAGTGTTCCTACATTCTTATGTTCTTATGTTCTTATGAAAGGTAGGGCGTGTGTGGACCAGGTGTTTACAGTGAAACATATAAGTGAACAGTATTTAGATAAGGCTAAAGAGGTCTTTGTGGCATTTATGGATTTGGAAAAGGCGTATGACAAGGTGGATAGGGGGGCAATGTGGCAGATGTTGCAGGTGTATGGGGTAGGAGGTAGGTTTTCTGAAAGCAGTGAAGAGTTTTTTTACGAGGGTTAGTGAGCTCAAGTTAGAGTATGTAGGAAAGAGGGAAATTATTTCCCAGAAAAAGAGGTTAGAAAAGGGATGTGTGATTCACCATGGTTTTAAATAATTTTTAATGGGGTTGTAAAAGAAGTAAATCGAGGGTCTTGGCAAAGGTGGAGTTAAAAAAAATATATGTCGTGCCGAAGAGGCAGAACTTGCGATCTTGGTTTAAAATACCGCTCATTTCCCCTATAGGACAAGTGAAAATTTTGTATGCAATAATTTCGCCAAAATCATTCTGACCAAACAAAAAAAAAATATATTTTCTTTTGGGGTTTGCTTGTACAAATTTTGTAAAGTATTTAAAATATATTTAGTTGGGGGTTTGGGTAAAACAATTGTTCTTGTTATGAAAGGGTTTGGTAATTTCTAAGATTCTTTTTATGAAAAATTTTAAATTTTTTCATTAACATTTAAAAAGAAATTTATCTTTAAAGTATAAGTAAAATTTTTAGAAAGGGCTTAATTTTAAGTGAGTTCTTGCTAATTGATCAGTTTACAAAACGGAGAAAATATATATATATATATATTTTTATATATAATATATATAAATATATATAATTTATATATATATATTATATATAATATATATATATATTAATATATATAATATATATATATTATATATTAATAATATAAAATTTAAAATAGGGGGGACCACCCCAGAACTGTTATGGGGCCCTCATCCTCAGAGAAAGAATAAAAACTTGCTTTAGGGAAAACTCAAAATTCTCCTAAGCGTTTGAGAATTTTTTCCTACCACCCCCTTTTTTATGTATTTATTTTATTTAAAGACAAAATACATTGACAAAACATTTACAAAAATAGATACAAAGTTAAAAAACAAGGTAACTCAAGTACATCTCGAAACTTCGCCCAGCTCCCCTGCGGTGGGCCCGGGGCCCGAAGCTGCAGGCATTTCCTCTCTGGATCGCAACACTGAGTCTCTGAAAGAGGAAGCTGGTCGCCCTGTGGTCCTTGGTTTCTATGATGAGCTTTTCACCCAGCTCTTTGAGGAACTTTAGAGCACACATGCCCCATGCTCCAAGGGTCTCCGACCCTATTGGAATGAAGTTATAGCAAGGGGGAAGGTCTTCATATTTTCGGATCTTCTGGGTCTCCCTGTGGCTGGCAGCTCCACCCCCTTCCACTACAGAGTATGGCAAGTAGGTGTCTGCAATGTGGCAGCACAGGTGTAGTCCCAGGCAATCTGCTTTCCATCCTTCCAGGGTAGCATAGTGGCTCCATCAGGACGCTTTTGACTTCCATCAGACCTCTGTACTTGGGGTTCCCGTTGAGCTGGGCAACGGGCTGTGGCGAGGCTTCTCTTTATTATGTCATTGATCTCCTCATGTCTGGCATACTTCCCTTCTGCTGTGTGGCACACGAGACCATGGAGGTCCGAATTGATCAGCTGTCGCCCTGCCGCAAATACACCTATGTTCGGTGAGGATGGGGGCGGCTAGGCGAAGAGCAACACCAATCCGAATGACCTGTGGGTCGAGACGGGTGCCCAGGGAGGAATTGGGAACAGCTAACAGGAAATCTCCTGAGTGTGGTGCCTTCACTGCCGGAGACGAGCTTTGTTCTTTCCTGAAGCATTGGAGAGCATTGTGTTGGCGATTTTTTCCATGATCGGTTTGTCCCAATGGGACTGTTTGTGCTGTTTGGGAGGAGCTGGTCTACTGGAGGAGTCTGTAAGGGTGTCCCACCGAATTGCTGCTTCAGTAAACTGGGGTCTTGAGCTCCTACCAAGTCTCTCAAGCGTTCAGGCACTATCTTCTTGACTAATGCACTGGAAGCCAAACACGAAGACAGAAAAGCAGGTAAAGCAACATGCGTTGCTTTACGCACCCCTATACCTCCCAGTCGCACTGGGAGGGTTGCCTGATCCCATTGCTCATCCTCTAGTGACAGGTTCAGTGCCTTCTTAAAAGTTGATCTCAGGTGTGCGTCATATTCATCGAGTGTTGGGTTGTCAAAAGAGGGTGCACACCTCAAGAAGTAAGTGAGTCTTGGCATAGTAAGACACCTTGTGAGGAGATACAGAGCATCATGGGCATCAAGATCGCTTATTCTCTCCTCCATTCTCATAAGGTCATTCAATTTGTCCCTGAGGACAGTATCGATGGCTTGGTGACCCATGTGGTGCCCCAAGAGGGTACTGTTGGACGGAGTTGTAGTTGAGATTTCGGGAGGATTCTTCGCACAGCATTGATTATTTCCTGGTTCGCTGTGATGATTTCACACTTAGAGGGATTGAGGATGAGTCCCAAGCCTTCTCCCTGTGTTTTCACCAGTTGTAGGTCCCCCACGAGGGGACTCTTCAGTACCTGCAGAGTGCCGTCATCCAGGTACCAGATATTGAGCTCACTGCGTAGGCTGGAAGTTAGTTCTCTTACTGCCAAGCAGAAGAGAAGTGGAGCAAGTGGGTCACCCTGCTGAACACCCTCTGATGATTGAATTTCATGTTCTCCAAACAAAAGAATTTAGGGTTTGCTGTAGCCGGCTGAAATGAAGGGAAAGAGACTGGGGAACCGAACCCTAACAGCTGGCAAAACAGCATCTCTCCTCACTATATTAAAGGCATTTCTAAAATCAAGTTTGACTATGGCCTTGTCTTCTGGTAGGTCCCTGATGTAGGCCCTTGCCGCATGAGCTGCAGCTTCACTGCCTTGAGAGACCCCAAAGCCCAGTTGGTGTGGCTGGAGTAAAGTGGCAGCTTCTAGGCGAATGTTTCTCACTGCTGCTTTGGCAACGAGACAGCGAAGAGTGTTTCCAACTGCAATGGGTCTGATTCCCCCATCCCTCTTCTTCAAAGCACATAGTGAGGCTCCAAAAAAGAAAGGTTTAATTTCTTCTGGGACAAATGGATCTGAGAGTTAAAAATAGGAGAGGAGAGTTATTAAATGGCGAGTTAGAGGTAACCGGAAGACGGAGGTAATGTTGTTGATGAAGATAGGGGGAGCTGTGATTTCCTGTACAGGGCAAGGAAGAATTACAACTTGTAGGAGTGAGGAAGAGCCAGTTGTCAGTGTGGGGGAAGTTTCTTGAGGCAGTGGGTAGAATGAAAGGGGTTAAAACAGCTGGGATTGATGGGATAAAGATAGAAATGTTAAAAGCAGGTGGTGATATAGTTTTGGAGTGGTTGGTGCTTTTATTTAATAAATGTATGGAAGAGAGCATGCATAGTTCCATTGTATAAAGGCAAAGGAGACAAAAGAGAGTGCAAAAATTATAGGGAAACAAGTCTGTTGAGTATACCTGGTAAAGTGTATGGTAGAGTTATTATTGAAAGAATTAAGAGTAAGACGTAGAGTGGGATGACAGATGAACAAGGAAGCTTTAGAAAGGGTAAGGGGTGTGTAGACCAAGTGTTTGCAGTGAAACATATAGGTAAACAGTATTTACATAAAGGTAATGAGGTTTTTGTGGCATTTATGGATTTGGAAAAGGCGTATGACAGGGTGGATAGGGAGGCAATGTGGCAAATGTTGCAAATGTATGTAATAGGAGGTAGGTTATTGAAAGCAGTCACGAGTTTTTACGAAGAAAGTGAGGCTCGGGTTAGAGTATGCAGGAGAGAGGGAGATTATTTCCCAGTAAAAGTATACCTTAGATAAGGACGTGTGATGTCACCATGGTTGTTCAATATATTTCTAGATGGAGTTGTAAGAGAAGTGAATGCTTGGGTGCTGGCAAGAGGTGTGGAGTTAAAAGATAAAGAATTTAAAGCAAAGTGGGAGTTGTCACAGTTGCTGTTTGCTGCTGACACTATGCTTTTTGGAGATTCTGAAGAGAAGTTACAGAGGTTGGTGGATGAGTTTGGTAGGGTATGTAAAAGAAGAAAGTTAAAAGTGAATATAGGAAAGAGTAAGGTGACAAGGATAACAAAATAATTAAGTAACGAATGATTGGATATCAGATTGGAGGGAGAGAGAGTATGGAGGAGGTGAATGCATTCAGATATTTAGGAGTGGACGTGTCAGCAGATGGATGAGGTGAAATCATAGAACTGATGAGGGGGAAAAAGATGAGTGGTGCACTTAGGAGTCTGTGGAGACAAAGAACTTTGTTCATGGAAGCAACGAGGGGAATGTATGAGAGTATAGTTATAACGACGCTCTTATATGGGTGTGAAACATGTGTGGTGAATGTTGCAACAAGGAGAAGGCTGGAGGCAGTGGAGGTGTCGTATCTGAGGGCAAGTGGTCCTGTGGGTTAAGGCATCATGTGGTTCTCGCTCACAACTGCGGGCCAGTACAACATGGGTTCGAATCCTTGGCTAACGCATCACTGTCTTGCCAGAGGGGTGTAAAGCACCCTTCTGGCAAGACAGTGATGGAGTGAATGATGAAAGTTTTTCTTTTTCGAGCCACCCTGCCTTGGTGGGAATCGGCCAATGTGTTAATAAAAAAAGTATATGCATTTATCTATTTATATATGCAGCATTACTGGTGTCAGCAGCTATGTTCAGTAAAGACCTGTACTGAAAAAAATCCTCTAAAAGAAATGATAGCAATAGTGGTTAGCAGCAATACTAGCAGAAAGCCTAGTAGCAGTTATAGTTCTTGTGGTCTTGGTTTGAAGAGTAGCAGTAGGCCTGGCAGAAGTAGTAATCGTTCTAATAATGGTAGTTTTAGCAGTAGTAGTAGGCCTAATGGAAACAATACTGTTGGTAACAGTAGTTCTAGAAGCAATAGGACTAATAGTAGTAATAGTTGTAGTAGAAGTATTCGTAGCAGTAGTAGTAAGCTTAATAGTTCTAGTAACGGAAGTTCTAGCAGCAGTAGTAGGCCTAAGTAGTAATAGTTTTAGTAATTGAAGTTCTAGCAGTGGTAGCACTAGTTCTGTAAATAGTAGAAGTAGGTATAGTAGTAATAGCATGGCGTGGATGATCGCGGAACATCGTTTACAAGTTCGAAAGGTGATCCCTACTTGTATATATCTCAGATATATGTATTACTCAAATTAAAAATTAATTTAGATTATATTCATGGAACAAACAATAAAAATAACATATAAACATTAACAGTACTAGCAACGGAAGTTCTAACAGTAGTAGCAGTAGTAGTAATAGCTCTGTTAACAGTAGATCTAACATAGGGCAACACCAAGGTAATCTTATGTAAGTCATGCAGACTTAACACTAGGATAATGTAGTAAGTCATGCAGACTTAACACTAGGATAATGTAGTAAGTCATGCAGACTTAACACTAGGATAATGTAGTAAGTCATGCAGACTTAACACTAGGATAATGTAGTAAGTAATGCAGACTTAACACTAGGATATTGTAGTAAGTAATGCAGACTTAACACTAGGATAATGTAGTAAGTAATGCAGACTTAACACTAGGATATTGTAGTAAGTAATGCAGACTTAACACTAGGATAATGTAGTAAGTAATGCAGACTTAACACTAGGATAATGTAGTAAGTAATGCAGATTTAACACTAGGATATTATAGTAAGTAATGCAGACTTAACACTAGGATATTATAGTAAGTAATGCAGACTTAACACTAGGATAACCTTACGAAAGTCTTATTTACAATAGAGTTCTGTCTGAGGTAACAGAGTCCTACTCGAGGTAATAGAGTACTTCTTTGGGTAGTAGAGTTTTACTTGAGGGAATAGAGTTCTACTTGAGGTAATAATAGAGTACTACTCGAGGTAATAGAGAACTACTTGAGGTAGTAGTGTAGTTCTACTTGAGGATGGAGTGTCTACCTGAGGTAGAGTCTTCAGTGTTGTTTACATCACAGCTGGGCAATGTTTCCCGCCAAAACTTCGCGCCAATAATCTCCCGCCACTTAACACCTTCCCACAGTTTTGATTGGCTGCTCAATCGCTCATGTCATTGGCTAATTGCTTGTGGTCCCGCCGCCTCTTATTGGTTTATTAAGACTGAGGAGTTTTGATTGGATGACTCGCCGGGAGTCATTTAATTGGTAGTAGCCGTCAGCGTGTCCGCGGCTGAGTTACGTTGCTCTTCGCTCTGTTATTGGTCAATTATCGTCGTTCGGACCACGACTGGCTAATTGTTTTCAGTCGATTCATGACTGGTTGTTGGTCATGGGCCGGTGATTGGCGGTGCATGTCTAATCGGTCTTTTATTGGCTGGCTGGACGCTGCTTGGCTTCTGATTGGCTGGCACTGAGGCGGCCTGTCGCCTGATTGGGCGGCTGGAGGCGCTCACCTTCTTATTGGTTGGGGATGCGGGAGGAGGTCCCGGGCAAGAAGGACGCGTGTGTATCCTTCTCCCTGGCCAGGTGAGGCTGCCGACACCTGCCACACAACACCAACCTCCACAACTACCCATCCATATCATTTATCTCCCTATTCACCTATCCACATCCAGCTTCCACGCACCGCAAGACGGAGCCCCAGCAAATGCATCGACGGAGGTCGGAACTTAATTACACAGGTCAGAAAACTAAAAAAAAAAAAAAGGTAATGAAAGAGAGTGTAGGGTAAAGGCAAGAGTGAGTGGGCTGGAGTGAAGGTGTCAGTATGCGTGGCGAGTGAGCCTCAGTCTGCGTTGGGACGCCGTCACGGGTTCACGTTACGCTGCGCCGCACGTGGCCGCCACGCCGCCGGCACCCGCACGGCGCTTTTCAACGGTAATCCCTGGGTTACACACTGCCCGGTGCTCCAGCGGGAGCTGCACCGCAGCACTCTGTCTTGCGGTCTCCTGCGGCAGCCTGGTAGGTTCTGCCGCAGGGGTTATATTATGTATTACCAATACAGTTGTTTCTAAGTCTCCAGTCAAGGAAGAACAACGAACTTTAGTTATCTTGACGGCTTTTATCAGTACCATGGTAGTACTACCATGATAGTGCTACCATACCTGCAGTACTACCATGGTAGTGCTACCATACCTGCAGTACTACCATGGCAGTGCTACCATACCTGCAGTACTGCCATGGCAGTGCTACCCTACCTGCAGTACAACCATTCCAGTGCTGCCATATATGCAGTAAACTAAAATGGTTAGTGCAAACCATACGTGAGCCTGCCATGGTAGTGCTACTATTCTACAGTACTGTCAAGATAGTACAACCATTCCTGGCAGTACTACCATGGTAGTGCTACATACCTGCAGTACTACCAATGGTGGTGCTACCATATCTGCAAGTACTTACCTTGGTAGTGCTTACCATCCTTCAGTACTATGTAGTGTTTACCATACCCAGTACTACCATGGTTAGTACTGCAAAACATGCACGTAATACTACTAGAAATGCAGTTACTACCATGGTAAGTGCTACCATACCTGTAGTTCTTCCATGATTAGTACTACCATACCTGCAGTTCTACCTGTAGCGCTCCCTTACATGCCAGTATGCCTTATTTTCTACCTTTTCTACAATGACTAACATAACCAATTACTTACCGTGGTAGTGCTACCATACCTACAGTGCCACTGCAGTACTACCATTGTAGGGCTACCATTGCTAAAGTACTGCAATGGCCAGAGGAACTACCATTCCACAGAACTGTGACAGCACTATTATCTGCAGTACTGCCCATGATAGTGTCTTTCCAGCATGCAGTGTGCTACCATACTTGGGCAGTGCTACATTCTGCAGTGCTTATCCATGCCTGCAGTGCTACCATACCTGCAGTGCTACCATGGTAGCACTACTAGCAGCTCTGTCATGTAATGCTACATACCTACAGGACTACCATGGTTTTGCCACCATACCTGCAGTGCTTCTATGACAGGATACCATACCTGCATATACCATGTCTGCCAGTACTGCCATTCTGCATTCTGCCCATACCTACCGTAATATGGTAGTACTACCATGCATGTTGTATTACCTTACATCCAGTTATACTATTGAGCAGTACTGCATCGTGGCAGCACTACCAGAACTGCAAGACTACCATAAATGCAATATTACATAACTGCTGTGCTACCAGAACGCCAGTATACCATAACTTCAATTACTACCATAGCTGAGCACTACCATAACATCAATACTACCAATAATTGTAGTTACCATAACTTCAGTATACAATATGCAGTATTAGACCATAATTGCAGTAAACATAAACTGTAGTTACTACCATAACTGCCAGTACTACCATAATGCAGTACTACATAACGGCAGTATACAAATTATCTGCAGTAGTACTACCATAACTTCAGTACTACCATAATGCAGTTGCAACCATAACGCTAATTCTACCATACTGTAGTACTACTCATAACTGCCAGTTGCTACCATTACTGCAGTACATACCATAACTGCAGTGCTACCATATCTTCAGTACTACATAAAACTGCTGCACCATAACTGCAATATTACCATAAACTGTAGTAATACCATAATGTAGTGCTACCATAACTGCTGTACTACCATCACTGGATATAACCTTAATTTCAATACTACCATAACCTGCAGTACTACATAATGCAGTACTTACCATAACTGCAGTACAACCATATACTGCAGTACAGCCATAACTGCAGTACTACCATACTGCAGTTATACCATAACTGCAGTTCTACCATATCTTCAATATTACCATAACTGCAGTCAGCCCATAACTGCAGTACAGCACAACTGCTGTAATCCATAACTTGCAGTACTACCATAACGGCAGTACTACCTTATCTGCAATAGTACATAACCTGCAGTCAAAACCATAACTGCGTACGACAAATACTTCAACCACTACCATAAGTAAAATACTACCATAACTGCAGTAATACCGTAACTGCTATATTACCATAACTGCAGTATACCATAACTGCAGTACTACCATATACTGCAGTACTACCATAACGCAAGTATTACCATAACCTGACACCAGTACAACCATAAATGCAGTAAGCTACCATAACCTTCAACACTACCATAAGTTAAATACTTACCATAACTTGCAATACTACCATGCTGCAATTAGTACCATAACTGCAGTAGTACCATAACTGCAGTACGACCATAACTGTCGTTACTAACCATACTGATTATTCCATAACTGCAGTACTACATAAATGCAGTACTACCACTACTGCCAGTACTACCATAACTGCAGTACTACCCCAACACCCACCCATAACCTTCTGTACAACCATAACTGCCAGTACTACCAAACTGCGTACTACCATAACTGCTGTTAATACTATTAACTTGAGTAGTACCATAACTGCGGTTCAACCATAACTTGCAGTTCAACCATAACTGCAGTACTAACATGACTGCAATACAACCATATATAAAAGTAGTGCCATAACTTTGTAGAACCCAAAATTTCATTGCTTCCTTAACTGCCCCAGTACTACCAGTACTTCAGTAATACCATACCGCAGTAACTACTATAACTGCAGTACTTACCATAACTGCAGTACTACCATAACTTCAGTAATAACCATAACCGCAGTACTACTTTAATGCAGTTACCATTACTGCATTACTACCATAACTTCCAGTAATACCATAACAGCAGTACTTTATAACTGCAGTACAACCGATAACTGCAGTACTATAACTGCAGAGTACTACCATAACTGCAGTACTACCATAAAAAAAAAACTATACTGCTAGTACACCCATGACTGCAGTACTACCTAACTGCAACATTACCATAACTGCAGTTACCATAAACTCCCGTTACAACCAAACTGCAGTAGCTGCCATTGTAGTAATTTTATTCATGAAGAAGCGCTAACCCTCCCCTTTGGGGTTTAGTGCAACACCTAGGGAATGGGAAATGATCAGGTCTGATTCGAGGAAAAGGGAGGAGTAGGTCCTATTCTTTTGAAGAAGAACCAAGTGAGAGAGAGGGAGGAGGAGAATGCTAGAGAATGAGATTAAAAGGGATAATAAGTATGTTGAAGATAATGAGATTTAGAGAAAGAGAATGGAGAGAAGAGATGTTCACTTAACAGATTCGTGCTTCTTTTAATTAGAAATGTGATTGGTGATTACATTAACCAATCATGGGCGCTCTGTTACTTCTTTGGTCTCTCTATTAATTAAAAAAGTCAGTGATTTTAATTATGTATCCGGAAGAGCATTTCTCTAACGTAAACAGCTGTTGACTATATAACACAAACACACACAATATATATATATTTGTCAATGTATTTGTGTGTGTGTGTGTGTGTGTGTGTTGTGTGATTGTGTGTGTGTTTGTGTAGTGTGTGTGTGGTGTGTGTTGTGTGTGAGTGTGATGTGTGTGTGAGGTGATTGTGTGTGTGTGTGTGTGGTGTGTGTGTGTGTGTGTGTGTGTGTGGTGTGTGTGTGTGCATTAATACTGCGTTCTGAGCTCTGTCTGCCTCATACTTTGGATTTTAAAGTTTTCCCCGTGAATATATAAAATAATTTAAATTGAACAAACGAAGTTAAATTAATAATACATATTTAATCTGAAAAAAACGGTACGTAATAACCGGGTGAATTTGACGACTAAGAACCCCTGTTCTTCAGGACATTTACGAAAGAATTGCCGATGTCATCTGTGTTCTCAGACACTTCCCTGAGTCATCTTTTCTTCAAGGTCACTCACTTCTGTGAGTATTATGGGGTGTTGTACTAGGCTAGTTAGTAAGCACTTCGGGTAAAACATGATGGCTAGGAGGAGATAGCACCTTATAATTATTGTTCCAACTGTGTTAACAAGGATGTAGTTATTCTTATTAGTTACCGCTCCGACTGGAGCATTCAACTGGAATGTGTTGGTGACGCTGGAAACACTCAACTGGATGTTGTTGGTGATGCTGGAGCACTCAACTGGATGTTGTGTTGTTGTGGAAGGAACACTCAACTGGATGTGTTGGTGATTGCTGGAAACACTCAACTGGAATGTTGTTGTTGATGCTGGAACACTCAACGGAATGTTGTGGTGATGCTGTGAACACTCAACTGGAATGTTGTTGTTGGATGCTGGAACACTCAACTGGATGTTGTGTCTGATGCTGGAACACCAACTTGGAGTGTTGTTTGACGCGGAACACTCAAACGGAATGTTGTTGACGCTTGGAACACTCAACTTGACGTGTTGTTGGCACTGGAACACTCAGTTGAGTGTTGTTCATGACTGGGAACACCCTATTGGAGTGTTGTGACGCTGGGAACACTCAACTGGAGTTGCGTTGTTGACGCTGGAAACACTCGGCTGAGTGTTGTTGTTGACGGCTGGAACACTCAGCTGAGTCTGTTCATGCTGGAACACTCGGTGGAGTGTGTGTTGACGCTGTAATACTCAACTGTAGTGTGTTGTTGACGCTGGAACACTCGGCTGAGGGTTGTTGTTGACGCTGGAACACTCAGCTGGAGTGTTGTTGACGTTGGAACACTCGAGTGGAGTATGTTGTTGACGCTGGAACACTCGGGTGGAGTGTGTTGTTGTTGACGCTGGAACACTCGGGTGGAAAGTGTTGTTGACGCTGGAACACTCAGCTGGAGTGTTGTTGACGTTGGAACACTCGAGTGGAGTATGTTGTTGACGCTGGAACACTATGGTGGAGTGTGTTGTTGTGTTGACGCTGGAAACACTCGGGTGGAAAAAGTGTTGTTGACGCGGAACACTCAGCTGGATTGTTTTTTTCATGCTGGAACATTCGAGGGTTGTCGTCTCGTTACGCTGGAACACTTGGGTGGAGAGTGTTGTTGACGCCCCCCCCCCCCCCCCCCCCCCCCCCCCCCCCCCCCCCCCCCCCCCCCCCCCCCCCACCCCCCCGGGAAACACTCAGCTGAGTTGTTGTTGTTGACGCTTGAACACTTGAGTGAAAGATTTATTTTAACGCTGTACTTCTTGACGCTGGAATTATTGGTTAAGTTAGTTGAAAATTACAGTGACCACTGATAACCTGCAGGTGGTCTCCTACAGTGGTAAGTGCTATATTTCCCCAGACATACCCAGGGTAATACACTCAAGAATAAGAGTTGTTAAATATGTCAGGGAAATATATACCCTGTAAGACGTCCTCTTATAAAGAGTACCTGGTGACGGTGTTACATACAAGGTATGTCGTACCAAACACAGTATACAGGCGACTCGTGCAACGTGTCGGTTACCATTACTTTCCATAAGCGTCGTTCATTCACTTGTTTTTTCGTGTCGGTATTTATGGCGGAGATGGCAGCAACACTGTGTTTAATAATAATAATAATAATATTAATAATAATAATAATAATAATAATAATAATAATAATAATTAATAATAAATCTCTATTTCTACAAGTACATGTACAAGGTATACAGTCCTAGCTGGACATCAATGGACATACTACTATACAGAAAGCCGTTGTTAGGCAGAGCATTTTCGGGCCAAATTTTGGTCAATTTTATCCCCAGGATGCGACCACACCAGTCGGCTGACACCAGGTAACTATTTTACTGATGGGTGAACACGGACACCAGATGGTTTTTTAAGGAAACAGGGAAGGTGGGCATAGGCTTTTTTTTTTTTTTCGGAAGTTGTTTATTCCGTGGAAACCCAGTGTTCTGCGGGTACTTGACGGTGCTCCGTCTGGATGCCATGTATGTGTTACCAGTGTTAAGTGACAGTCTGAATTCTGTGAAAAAAGCAGACATTTGAAACTGAACATCATCATGATATCAGACATAAAAGTGGTGAATATTTCAGCAAAATCTGAACAGACTCTGTGAGATGTAAAGTTTCATTTTTGTACGTTTGTGCGCACTGGATAATGTATGTACTTGTGGCTTGAACATTGCGCTACTTATTAATCAGCAGAAACATGGACGCTCTCTCACACAAAATGTGATAACCGTGTGCGAGAAAAAATCTGGTAGAAAATATAATAGATGGAAAATTGCAGATAAATCAATCGTGACTTTTGAATAAAATGTTTTTAGTCACATCATATAACACGTTGACTCTTTTTGTGATGCACAACTAATAACTGGTTATTATTAATAAAAAAAGAAGCGCTAAACGACAAGGGTCCATACAGCACTAATAATGGACGAGTTGAAAGTGAATCAATAACTTTTCATTGCAGATTTATAAATCCAGCGACGTTATAGGTATCTTATATATATATATATATATAATTATAATATTATATATAATATATATTTATATATATATATATTATATATATATTATATATATTTATATAATTCAATCAGTCGCTGAAAAAAAATGACAATATCTGCGTTATTTATGTACCAGTTTACTATATGATGGAAGCCGCACCTGTGGTAGGAGAAATGTCAGTTGGTGTGTCACCCAGTAAAAACAACTTCACATATCGAAACTAACCACTGTTTGGTTTTTTGTTGCCATTTACTTGTAATTAAAGTAAAGCCACGAGATTTAGAAGAAGTAATCAGTGAAGCAGTTATAATGACAATTTTTATCAAAGCGATATTTAGAACATTGGTGAAGAGAGAGGAAGTTAGTGTGAGACACTGCTGAGAAGTGTTGATCGGTTTGTACCAAGTTGCGAGGACGATATATCTTCTTGTGAAGAGAACATCGTGTTGAGTAACACACGTAAACAAGGTAAACACGCGGTAAGTACCACACGGTAAAACGGGTAAGTAGCACACGGTAAGTAAACACACGGTAAGTAACACATGGTAAGTAACACACGGTAGTAACACACGGGTAAGTAACAACGGTAAGTAACACAGGTAAGAAACACCATGGTAAGTAACACATTGGATAAGTCCACACGGTAAGTAACACACGGTAAGTAAACCACCACGGTAAGTAACACACGGTAAGTATCAACGGTAAGTAACACACTGTAAGTAACACACGGTAAAGTAACACAGTTGGATACAAGAAATATGGAAGGTTTGGATAAAATAACGTCCCATATTTTTTAATCTGCGTTAACGCGATGAGGGGAATATTCTCCTCCTCCTCCATTTATAATATTCTCCTCTCCTCATGTATAATATTCTCCTCCTCATTCCATATATAAAATATTTCTCCTCCTCCTCCATATATATATTCTCCTCCTCTTCCATATTTAATATTTCTCTCCTCCTCCATATATATAATATTTCACCAGGTTCCAAAATCTTTCTCCTTGCATATTGCAACTGTCTCTAAATTACCATTTAAAAGAGAAACAATGGAACTTGCCCCCAAAAAAAAAAAAAAATATTTCAACCGATGTTAAATTTAAAACACAATTCATCATTCGAACTGATTAGTTTCTGCATTCTGAAGTTGGCCACCTCAGCCCTTGAAATTAATCTTACTTGGCTTACAACAACAACATACAACTACAACAACAACAACAACAACAACACACAACAGCAACAACAACAAGCAATAACAACAACAACAACCAACAACAACAACAACAAAACAACAACAACACAACAACAATACAAAACAAACAACAAACAAACAACAACAACAACAACAACAACAACAACACACAATAAACAACAACAACAACAACAACAAACAAACAACAAACAACCAACAACAACATAACAACAACAAACAACTACAACAACAACAACAACAACAACAACAACAATCAACAACAATTAGAACAACACAACAACAACAACAACAACAACAACAATAAACAACAACAACAACAACAACAAAACAACAACAAACAATAACAACAACAATCAACAACATACAACAACAACAACAAACAACAACAACAACAACAACAACAACAACAACAACAACAAACAACACAACAACAACAATATCAACAACATCACATAATATGTGCTACAGAAGTTTCTCGTTTAAATAGGACACCTAAAGACAATAGAAAAAGATTAAATAGAGAAAATAAGGAGTTCGTGTCGCTAAGATCAGTTGGTTCAAATCTAAAGCTTTTATCGAAGTCAATGCCATCGATCAGTCACTCAAAATTTCATTCCCTGATTGTTTTTCCACACCGGCGTATCCACCGAGGCAGGCGTGACCCAAAAAGAAAACCTTTCGTTTTTCTTTTTAAATTTAATAATTTATAGTAGAGAAGGGGTTACTAGTCCCTTGTTCCAGTCTTTCCTGATTAACAATAAAATTACAAATAGCTGACTGATGTCACATTAAACAAAGTTTATAAATTGAATTTATTTATTTTCTACATTCACATGTGAAATCTTATGCAGGATGTCACATCAGTCTTGGAAATATTGTGTGGAAGCTCAGCAATAGGTAATACTGAATGATACAAGACAATAGTTACATAACATTCATCATGTACTACTATGCAGCAGGACTTTCATAAAGTTCTTCTCTAATTTCAGATAATTAGTACAGAAGAGATATGAAAAAGCAGTTCTTGCATGTGATGCGTAATTATCTTAATATAAAGTTTCTCGGCATGATGGCCGCCGTCACCTGGTAAACTCTCTGCCACCCTCCATTTCAGGATTCCCTCATACTATGGCCTTGATACTTACCGTAGACGATGATGTGTTGCAGACACCAGGAGCTACATTAAAACACTCAGTGCTAGAATAATGATGTTTCGGAAAAGTCTCACCAGAATGATGGCAACACGTAACTCATTGATTAGACTGCCGCTACAGGGATACGTATTTATATATATTATTTACAAAAAAAATAATCCGGTTATGTATAAAAACCATTATAATAGTAATCAGTTTAAGATGGTGAGATATTGTTTTCAAGTGAATGAGTGAGGAATATTTATAGGTCGTTTTTCTCTCTTATAATGGCAAGTCACAGTTACAGACTCTAGGGAGGATCTTGATCTCAGGTTAATATTTCTCTCGGAGAAGGAGTAAGTTAGGGGCACTAATAGCACTTAACTCACTATGTTGTATCATCCAGAAGTTTTGACATTTTCATTGAGGGAAATTTTTTTTAATAAGAAAATTAATAAGATTTCGAAAGGACTGAAAAATTTTTCATTACACATATTTACTCCCCAATAAACAGAGTTTCGGTTAAATTTCTTTAATTTTATCCTGAAGTTTGAAACTATTTATATTATTATTTAACAGTGAAATATTAAGTTTGATGAGGTATGTTAATATACCCAACATTAACATGTATTTAACTGATTACTTTCATGGCTTTTATATGTCGACATAATATACTGAGTTTTGTTTTTAAAAATATACATCAAATGCGGATACAATGTTTTAAGTGATATATTTCTGGACAACTCGTAATAAAACCGAGGTCAACCCGACGATCATGTGTATGAAGCAGTAATGTCTTATACAAACTTTACACAGTCTACTGAATAACCAGGAACTAAATATCCGGGAACTAAATATCCGGGAACTAATTATCCGGGAACTAAATATCCGGGAACAAAAAATATCGGGAACTAAATATCGGGAACTAAAATATCCGGGAATAAATTATCGGGAACTAAATTTCCGGGAACTAAATATCCGGGAACTAAATATCCGGGAACTAAATATCCGGGAACTAAATATCCGGGAACTAAATATCCGGGAACTAAATATCCGGGAACTAAATATCCGGGAACTAAAATAGAGCTGACAACTCTATCTGCTTCACTGATTACTCTTAAATCTCGTGGCATTACTTTAATTACAAGCAAATGACAACAAAAACAACAATGGTTAGACTCAATATGTGGAGTTGTATTTTTAATGTGTGACACAGTAACTGACATTTCTCCTTCCATAGGTGCGGCTCCTCAGTGTTTAGTGTACTGGAACTTAAATTATATATTATTATATATATATTTTATATATATATATATATATATAATATATATATATATTTATATTATATATATATATATATATATATATATTATATATATATATTGTAGGTAGTAGGTTGGTGACAGCAAACCACCAGGGGAAAGTACTACCGTCCTGCCAGATGACTGTGAAACAAAAAAACCTGTAACTGTTTTGGCATGATGGTAGGATTGCTGGTTTCTTTTTCTGTCTCATAAACACGCTAGATAAAAAGGGATATCTGCTACCCTATTACACTTTGGTCAACAACTTCACAGACACGCACATGCATATATATATTTAATACTCTAGGTTTTTCATTCATTTTTTAAATAGCTCTTGTTCTTTTTTATTTCTCTATTGTCCTGGGGAGTGGAAAAGAAATCTTTCCTCCGTGAGCCATGCGTGTCGTATGAGGCGACTAAAATGCCGGGAGCAATGGGCTAGTAACCCCTTCTCCTGTATACATTTACTAAAAAAGAGAAGAAGAAAACTTTATTAAATTGGATGTTTAAAATGTGCGTGGATGTAGTGCAGATGACAAGAAAACATGATTGCTGATGTTATGAATGAAAAGAGTTGGATGTCCTGCTCTAGCGAAACAAGCTGAAGGGTGGTAGGAGAATTTCAGTGGGGTAGCGGAAAATAAAATGGATTAAATTAAATCTGGAGTATCTGGAGAGTTAGAGCAAGGAAGGGGTAGCAGTAATGTTAAATGATCAGTTATGGGAAGGAAGGAGGAAAAGAGGAATATGAATGTGTAAATTCAAGAATTTATGTGGATTAAAGTAAAGGTTTGGATGCGAGAAGTGGTCCATAATAAGCGTGGTAGTGTGGAAGCACCTGATTAGTGATATAGTGAGAAAGAGAGAATGCAGAGGAGGAGAGAGATTTTTGGGAGATGTTAAGTGAATGTATAGGAGCCTGTTTGAAAAGTTGAGAGAGTAAATTGTGGTAGGGGACCTGAATGCTAAAGTAGGAGAAACTTTTTTTAGAGAGGGGTTTTGTGGTAGTAAGTTTGGGGGTTGCCAGGTGTATAAATGATTAATTGGGAGCCTTGATTGAACTTTGTATAGAAAGGGGTTTAGTATAGGTTAATACATATTTTAAGAAAAAGTAGGAGTAAATAAGTATACACGATGATGTTGTAGGCGAAATGACAGTAGTTTGTGGATTATGTAATTGGTAGATAAAAGGACTGTTGAGTAGATTCAGGATGTTACATGTTTATAGAGGAGGCCACACGCGCCGATATATCAGATCACTTTCTAGTTGTAGCTACACTGAGAGAGTAAAAGGTAGTTGGGATACAAGGAGAATAGAAGCATCAGGAAGAGAGAGGTGAAGGTTTATAAAACTAAAAGAGGAGGCAGTTAGGGTAGATATAAACAGCTATTGGAGGATAGATGGGCTATGAGAGCATAGGCAATGGGGTCGAAGAGGTATGGGGTAGGTTTAAAAATGTAGGTTTAGAGTGTTCAGCAGAATTTTTGTGGTTACAGGGAAAGTGGGTGCAGGAGGGAAGAGGAGTGATTGGTGGAATGATGATGTAAAGAAGTAGTAAGGGAGAAAAATTTTAGCATATGAGAAGTTTTTACAAAGTAGAAGTGATGCAAGGAGGGAAGAGTATATGGGGGAAAAGAGAGAGGTTAAAAGGGAGAGTGGTGAAGCAATGTAAAAAGAGAGCAAATGAGAGGTGGGTGAGATGTTATCAACAAAATTTGTTAAAAATAAGAAAAATTTTTGGGAGTGAGATTAACAAGTTAAGAAAGCCTAGAGAACAAATGGATTTGTCAGTTAAAAATAGGGGGAGGGAGTTATTAAATGGAGAGTTAGAGGTATTGGGAAGATGGAGGGAATATTTTGAGGAATTGTTAAATGTTGATGAAGATAGGGAAGCTGTGATTTCGTTTTATAGGGCAAGGAGGAATAACATTTTTGTAGGAGTGAGGAAGAGCCAGTTGTGAGTGTGGGGGAAGTTCGTGAGGCAGTAGGTAAAATGAAAGGGGTAAGGCAGCCGGGATTGATGGGATAAAGATAGAAATGTTAAAAGCAGGTGGGGATAAAAGTTTTGGAGTGGTTGGTGCCAATTATTTAAATAAATGTATGGAAGAGGGTAAGGTACCTAGGATTGGCAGGAGAGCATGCATAGTTCCTTTGTATAAAGGCAAAGGGGATAAAAGAGAGTGCAAAAATTATAAGGGGATAAGTTCGTTGAGTGTACCTGGTAAAGTGTATGGTAGAGTTATAATTGAAAGAATTAAGAGTAAGACGGAGAATAGGATAGCAGATTTAACAAGGAGGCTTTAGGAAAGGTAAGGGGGTGTGTGGACCAGGTGTTTACAGTGAAAACATATAAGTGAACAGTATTTAGATAAGGCTAAGGAGGTCTTTGTGGCATTTAAGGATTTGGAAAAGGCGTATGACAGGGTGGATAGGGGGCAATGTGGCAGATGTTGCAAGTGTATGGTGTAGGAGGTAGGTTACTGAAAGCAGTGAAGAGTTTTTACGAGGATATGAGGCTCAAGTTAGAGTATGTAGGAAAGAGGGAAATTTTTTCCCCGTAAAGTAGGCCTTAGGACAAAAGGATGTGTGATGTCACCGTGGTTGTTTAATATATTTATAGATTGGGGTTGTAAGAGAAGTAAATGCGAGGGTCTTGGGAAGAGGCGTGGAGTTAAAAGATAAAGAATCACCCCACAAAATGGAGTTGTCACAGCTGCTCTTTGCTGATGACACTGTGTCTGGGGGGATTTCTGAAAAGAAGCTGCAGAGATTGGTGGAAAGAATTTGGTAGGGTGTGCAAAAGAAGAAAATTAAAGGTGAATACAGGAAAGGTAAGGTTATGAGGATAACAAAAAAAATTAGGTGATTTAAAAAATTGAATATCTGATTGGGAGGGAGAGAGTATGGGGAGGGGGAACGTATTCAGATATTTGGGAGTGGGACGTGTCAGCGGATGGGTCTATTGAAAGATGAGGTGAATCATAGAATTGATGAGGGAAAAAAAGTGAGTGGGGGCACTTAGGAGTCTGTGGAGACAAAGAACTTTGTCCTTGGAGGCAAAGAGGGGAATGTATGAGAGTATAGTTTTACCAACGCTCTTTTATGGGTGTGAAGCGGGGGTTTGATGAAGTTGCAGCGAGGAAAAGGCTGGAGGCAGGGAGATGTCATGTCTGGGGCAAGTGTGGTTTTGAATATAATGCAGAGAATTCGTAGTTTGGAATTAGGAGGAGGGCGGGATTTCCAAAACTGTTGTCCAGAGGGCTGAGGAAGGGTTTTGAGGTGGTCGGACATGTAGAGAAAATTTGGAGCGAAACAGAATGACTTCAAGAGTGTATCAGTCTGTAGTGGAAGGAAGGCGGGGTAGGGGTCGGCCTAGGAAGGGTTGGGGAGGGGGGTAAAGGAGGTTTTTGTGTGCGAGGGGCTTGGACTTCCAGCAGGCATGCGTGAGCGTGTTTGATAGGAGTGAATGGAAAACAAATGGTTTTTAATACTTGACGTGCTTTTGGGAGTGTGAGCAAGTAACATTTATGAAGGGATTCAGGGAAAACCGGCAGGCGGACTTGAGTCCTGGAGATGGGAAAGTACAGTGTCTGCACTCTGAAGGAGGGTTTTTAATTTTTGCAGTTTAAAAAAACGGTGTGTAAAGCACCCTTCTGGCAAGACAGTGATGGAGTGAATGATGGTGAAAGTTTTTCTTTTTCGGGCCACCCTGCCTTGGTGGGAATCGGCCAGTGTGATAATAAAAAAAAAAATAATAATAAAATAATATATATATATATATAACGTCACTGAATTTATAAATCTGCAATGAGAAAGTTATTGGATACAGTTTCACTCCAGTTATTAGTGCTGTATGGCCCTTGTGGTTTAGCGCTTCTTTTTTTATTATAATAATCCAGTTATTAGTTGTGCTTCACAAAAAGAGTCAACGTGTTATTGATGTGACTAAAAACTATTTATCAGAAAGTCACGATTGATTTATCTGCATTTTCCATCTATTATATTTTCTACCAGATTTTTCTCGCACACGGTTTATCGCATTTTGTGTGAGTGAGCGTCACTTGTTTCTGCTGTATAATAAGTAGCGCAATGTCCAGCCACAAGAACATTTATGTTATCAGTGCGCACAAACGTACAAAAAATGAACTTTTACATCTCACAAAGTCTGTCAGATTTGCTGAAATATTCACCACTTTTATGTCTGATATCATGATGATGTTCAGTTTCAAGATGTCTGCGTTTTTTCACAGAATTCATATATATAACACTGGTTCACCTACGTCTCAGTTCAGCTGGTTCGTCTTCATTAACAAGTCCGTGTAAAAGCGATGCTGACGTAGCCATCACCAGACTTTCTTCTGCTGGAATTTTAAGTTCTGAGAAAGTGCCATTAGTTCGTGGTGCTGGAATCTTCTCTCACGAATAAGCAGAAGTAGACGCAATTACACCGACACAAAATTAGTTGCAACAGCAGCAGCACTAAAAATAGATGCAACAGCAGCAACACTAGAAGTAGATGCAACAGTAGCAACGCTATAAGTAGACACAACAACATCATTATTAGAATTAGACGCAACAACAACAACACTAGAAGTAGACTCAACAACAGCAACACTAGAAGTAGACGCAACAACAACAACACTAGAAGTAGACGCAACAACAACAACACTAGAAGTAGACGCAACAAAAAACAACACTAGAAGTAGACGCAACAACAAACAACACTAGAAGTAGACGCAACAACAACAAAAACTAAAAAGTAGACGCAACAACAACAACACTAGAAGTAGACGCAACAACAACAACACTAGAAGTAGACGCAACAACAACAACACTAGAAGTAGACGCAACAACAACAACACTAGAAGTAGACGCAACAACAACAACACTAGAAGTAGACGCAACAACAACAACACTAGAAGTAGACGCAACAACAACAACACTAAGTAGACGCAACAACAACAACACTAGAAGTAGACGCAACAACAACAACACTAGAGTAGACAAAACAACAACAACACTAGAAGTAGAACGCAAAAAGACAACAACAACAACACTAGAAGTAGATGCAACAACAACAACACTAGAAGTAGACGCAACAACAACAACACTAGATGTAGACAAAACAACAACAACACTAGAAGTAGACGCAACAACAACAACACTAGAAGTAGACGCAACAACAACACTAGAAGTAGATGCAACAACAACAACACTAGAAGTAGATGCAACAACAACAACACTAGAAGTAGACGCAACAACAACAACACTAGAAGTAGACGCAACAACAACAACACTAGAAATAGATGCAACAACAACAACACTAGAAGTAGATGCCAACAACTAACAAAACACTGAAGTAGATGCAACAACAACAACACTAGAAGTAGATGCAACAACAACAACACTAGAAGTAGATGCAACAACAACAACACTAGATGTAGACAAAACAACAACAACACTAGAAGTAGACGCAACAACAACAACACTAGAAGTAGACGCAACAACAACAACACTAGAAGTAGACGCAACAACAACAACACTAGAAGTAGACGCAACAACAACAACACTAGAAGTAGATGCAACAACAACAACACTAGAAGTAGATGCAACAACAACAACACTAGAAGTAGACGCAACAACAACAACACTAGAAGTAGACGCAACAACAACAACACTAGAAGTAGATGCAACAACAACAACACTAGATGAGATCAACAACAACACACACTAAGAAGTAGATGCAACAACAACAACACTAGAATAGAGCAACAACAACAAACACTAGAAGTAGACGCAACAACAACAACACTAGATGTAGACAAAACAACAACAACACTAGAAGTAGATGCAACAACAACAACACTAGAAGTAGATGCAACAACAACAACACAAAGAATTTAGACCAACAACAACAACACTAAAAGTAGACAAAACAACAACAACACTAGAAGTAGAGCAACACAACAACACTAGAAGTAGACGCAACAAAAACAACATAGAGTAGCAAACAACAAAACACTAGAAGTAGATGCAACAACAACAACACTAGAAGTAGACCAACAACAACAACACTAGAAGTAGATGCAACAACAACAACACTAAAATTAGAGCAAAAACAACAACACTAGAAGTGGGAACGCAACAAAAACAACACTAGAGTAGAGAAAACAACAACAACACTAGAAGTAGATTCAACAACAACAACACAAAAGTAGACAACACAACAACACTAGAAGTAACGAACCCCCCCCAAACAACACAAAAGTAGACAACAAAAACAACACTAAAGAGAAAAACAACAACAACACTAAAAGTAGAGCAAAAACAACACTAGAAT
>NC_069416.1:5961268-6021785 GCF_026875155.1 Cherax quadricarinatus
AATAATTAAAATCTAGCGTGTGTTAAAAATTTTCATTCTTTCACCCATTTTATTTTCTACCTTTACTACATGTGTACCCAATATTGCTTCTCAGATTGTACTGTCTTTGTGTCCTAAAACATTATCTCTCGAAACTGTTGTCAGGGCTGTAGTCCCATTAGCCACGACTTAATCCTCCTGCCTATCCTTGCTCCTAAAAATTTTTTATCTTCCTACTACTGCTAGGTGTTGTGTGTATGATAATCCCTCTGGAGCAGGGTTTAGATAGCGAGCCACCAGTGACCGCAGGGCCGGCTCTACCACTCAAACTTCCCGCCAACCACAAAACAGGTGATTTTTTACTTTTACTCCTCAGAGGGGACGTCCATCCAGATGCCTGATGTACGATGCTCGCTGTACGATGCTCGCTGAACAATGACTCGTGCACCTCGCCCTTCCGCCGCTGACTTCTTCGGCTATTCTTTTCTCGTTGCCCTTTTGAGTCCTCATTTACCACACTTATCACTTGTATACTGCTACTTTTATAATTTACACTTCACTTTTGGTAAGTACACTACTTATTTGTGATGATACCCAACCTGTTATGGCGGCGCTACTCCCTCAGGCCTACTGCTGCCACCACCTCTGCTTATATATATTTATGTATATGTATGTATATATATATTATAATATATATATATTATATATATATATATATATATATATATATATATATATATATATATATATATATATATATATATATATATATATATATATATATCCCCTTTCTGGATAGCTTGTTCACGCTGTGTGCTACATCACATTTTGTCGTTAGCCACCCTCTCTTAATTCTATTTGGTCTTTTCTCTTTAGTCACTCGCTTTGTACTTTGTATATGTGTAACAATGTGGCAACAGGTGCCAACTAGGCCTCAACGAACTGGCACTTTGAAATTTTGTTGTATAATTTCAGGCTTTCTCTCGCCTTTACTTTATTTATTTTTGCTAATACATTGGTTATCACTTGTAGGGTTGTTCACTGACGTTGACACTAACACTGGTTGCTTCTAACTGCTGAAACACGCCCTAAAAGCACTAAGATGCTCGGAGCCTGGCGCTTGTGACCCACTACACTGTCTCCAACACTGTGTGTGTGTGTGTGTGTGTGTGTGTGTGTGTGTGTGTGTGTGTGTGTGTGTGTGTGTGTACTCACCTAGTTGTGGTTGCAGGGGTCGAGTCGCAGCTTCTGGCCTCGCCTCTTCCATGGCCGCTACTAAGTCACTCTTCCTGCTTCATGAGCTTTATCATACCTCTTCTTAAAGTTATATATGGATCCTGCCTCTACTACATCACTCCCCAGACTATTCTACTTCCTGGCAACTCTGTGACTGAAGAAATACTTCCTAACATCTCTGTGAATCATCTGAGTCTTCAGCTTCCAACTGTGACCGCTTGTTGCTGTGTCCCATCTCTGGAACATCCTGTCTCTGTCCACCTTGTCGATTTCGTTAGGTAATTTATATGTTGTTATCATATCCTTCCTATCTCTCCTGCCTTCCAGTGTCGTCAGGTCGATTTCCCTCTCCTCGTATGACATACACCTTAGCTCTGGGACTAGTCTTGTTGCAAACCTTTGCATTTTCTCTAGCTTCCTTACATGCTTGGCTACGTGTGGATTCGAAACTGGTGCTGCATACTCCAATATGGGCCTGATGTACACAGTGTGCAGGATCCTGGACGATTCCTTATTAAGATGTCGGAATGCTGTTCTGAGGTTTGCTAGGCGCTCATATGCTGCAGCAGTTATTTGGTTGATGTGCGCCTCAGGAGATGTGCCTGGTGTTATACTCACCCCAAGATCCTTTTTCTTGAGTGAGGTTTGTAGTCTCTGGCCCCCTAGACTGTACTCCATCTGTGGTCTTCTTTGCCCTTCCCCAATCTTCATGACATTGCACTTGGTAGGGTTGAACTCCAGGAGCCAGTTGCTGGACCAGGCCTGTAGCCTGTCCAGATCCCTTTGTAGTTCTGCCTGGTCCTTGTCTGATCGAATTCTTCTCATCAACTTCACATCATCTGCAAACAGGGACACTTCGGAGTCTATTCCTTCCGTCATGTCGTTAACAAATACCAGGAATAAATACCAGCGTAGTTTAGACCTTTTTGTCTGTCTCCTTTTTTAAAAATTGGGACTACATTTGCTATCTTCCATACGTCAGGTAGTCGCCCTGTTTCGATAGATGTGTTGAAGATTGTTGTTAGTGGTACACATAGCGCCTCTGCTCCCTCTCTCAGGACCTGTGGAGAGATGTTATCCGGCCCCATCGCCTTTGAGGTATCTAGCTCACTTAGCAGTCTCTTCACTGCTTCCTCGGTTATATGTATTGCATTCAACACTTGATGGTGTGCCCCACCTCTCCGTCTCTCTGGAGTCTCTTCTGTCTCCTCTGCGAACACTTCTTTGAATCTTATGTTGAGCTCCTCACATACTTCACGGTGGTTTCTTGTGACCTCCCCAGCTTCCTTCCTCAGCCTGATTACCTGGTCCTTGACTGTTGTTTTCCTCCTGATGTGGCTATGCAACAGCTTTGGGTCAGATTTGGCTTTTGCTGCTATGTTATTCTCGTATTGTCTTTGGGCCTCCCTTCTTACCTGTGCATATTTATTTCTGGCTCTTAGACCAAGAACATCTAGCTTGGCTGGATGCTTGGTTCTTGTAGGGTTGGGTGGTCCTGTGGGTTAAGGCGTCATGTGGTTCTCGCTCACATCTGCAGGTCAGTACAACATGGGTTCGATTCCTTGGCTAACGCAGTGTTGTTATTGATATATATATATATATATATATATATATATATATATATATATATATATATTTATATATATATATATATATATATATATATATATATATATATATATATATATATATATATATGTGTGTGTGTGTGTGTGTACTCACCTATTTACTCACCTATTTGTGGTTGCAGGGGTCGAGTCATACCTCCTGGCCCCGCCTCTTCGCTGGTTGCTACTAGGTCCTCTCTCTCCCTGCCCCATGAGCTTTATCATACCTCGCCTTAAAACTATGTATGGTTCCCGCCTCCACTACGTCGCTTTCTAGGCTATTCCACGGCCTGACTACTCTATGACTGAAGAAATACTTCCTAACATCCCTTTGATTCATCGGAGTCTTCAACTTCCAGTTGTGACCTCTTGTGTCTGTGTCCCATCTCTGGAACATCCCGTCTTTGTCCACCTTGTCTATTCCGTGCAGTATTTTATATGTCGTTATCATGTCTCCCCTGACCCTCGTGTCCTCCAGTGTCGTCAGGCCGATTTCCCTCAACCTTTCTTTGTAGGATATTCCCCGTAGCTCTGGGACTAGTCTTGTTGCAAACCTTTGCACTTTCTCTAATTTCTTGACGTGCTTGACTAGGTGTGGATTCCAAACTGGTGCTGCATACTCCAGTATGGGCCTGACGTAAATGGTATACAGAGTCTTGAACGAATCCTTACTGAGGTATCGGAACGCTATCCGTAGGTTTGCCTGGCGCCCGTATGCTGCAACAGTTATCTGATTGATGTGCGCCTCAGGAGATATGCTTGGTGTTATACTCACTCCCAGATCTTTTTCCTTGAATGAAGTTTGCAGTCTTTGGCCATCTTAACTATATTGTGTCTGCGGTCTTCTTTGCCCTTCCCCAATCTTCATGACTTTGCATTTGGCAGGGTTAAACTCAAGGAGCCAGTTGCTGGACCAGGCTTGTAACCTATCCAGGTCTCTTTGTAGTCCTGCCTGATCCTCATCCGATTTGATTCTTCTCATTAACTTCACATCGTCTGTAAACAAGGACACTTCTGAGTCTATCCCTTCCGTTATGTCATTCACATATACCAAGAACAGCACAGGTCCTAGGACTGACCCCTGTGGAACCACGCTTGTCACAGGCGCCCACACTGACACCTCGTCACGTACCATGACTCGTTGTTGCCTCCCTGTCAGGTATTCTCTGATCCATTGCAGTGCCTTTCCTGTTATGTGTGCCTGATCATCTAGCTTTTGCAGTAACCTCTTGTGAGGAACTGTGTCGAAGGTCTTCTTGCAGTCCATAAAAAATGCAGTCGATCCACCCCTCTCTCTCTTGTCTTATTTCTGTCACCTTGTCATAAAACTCTAGTAGGTTTGTGACACAGGATTTTCCTTCCCTGAAACCGTGCTGGTTGTCAATTATACACTTGTTTCTTTCCAGGTGCTCCACCACTCTCCTCCTGATGATCTTCTCCATGACCTTGCATACTATAAACGTTAGTGATACACGTCTATAGTTTAGTGCCTCATGTCTGTCTCCCTTTTTAAAAATTGGGACTACATTTGCCGTCTTCCATACCTCAGGGAGTTGCCCAGTTTCAATTGATGTGTTGAAGATCTTTGTTAATGGCACACACAGTATCTCTGTTCCCTCTTTAAGGACCCATGGAGAGATGTTGTATGGTCCCACCGCCTTTGAGGTGTCAAGTTCGCATAGCAGCTTCTTCACCTCCTCCTTGGTTATATGTACCTCATCCAGCACTTGCTGGTGTACCCCCCTGTTCTGATTTCTTGGAGTCCTGGTTTCCACTGTAAATACTTCTTTAAATCTCGTGTTGAGCTCCTCACATACCTCTCGGTCGTTTCTTGCGAACTCCCCATCACCCTTCCTCAGTCTGGTTACCTGGTCCTTGACTGTTGTTTTCCTCCTGATGTGGCTATACAACAGCTTCGGGTCAGACTTGACTTTCGATGCTATGCCATTTTCATATTGTCGCTGAGCCTCCCTTCTTATCTGTGTATATTCGTTTCTGGCTCTTCGGCTAATCTCTTTATTTTCCTGAGTTCTCTGTTTTCTGTACCTTTTCCATTCTCTAGTACACCTAGTTTTTGCCTCCCTACACCTTTGGGTGAACCAAGGACTCGTTCTGTACTTCCCATTATTTCTGTTTCCCTTGGGAACAAACCTCTCCTCTGCCTCCTTGCATTTTGTTGCCACATAGTCTATCATTTCTTGTACTGATTTTCCTGTCAATTCCGTCTCCCACTGAATGTCTTGCAGGAAGTTCCTCATGCCTGAGTAGTGTGTGTGTGTGTGTGTGTGTGTGTGTGTGTGTGTGTGTGTGTGTGTGTGTGTGTACTCACCTATTTGTACTCACCTATTTGTGGTTGCAGGGGTCGAGTCATAGCTCCTGGCCCCGCCTCTTCACTGTGTGTGTGTGTGTGTGTGTGTGTGTGTGTGTGTGTGTGTGTGTGTGTGTGTGTGTGTGTGTGTGTGTGTGTGTGTGTGTGTGTGAGTGTGTGTGTGTGTGAATGCAATAATATCGCAAAAATCATTCTGAACCTAACGAAAAAATATATTTCATTGTGTTTGTTTATTATTAAATTACTCTAAACTTATGTCAAATATATTTAGTTGAATTAAGCTAAATTAAATCGCGATTGTTATAATAAGGTTAGGTAAGTTATCTAAGGCTCTTCTAGGATAATTTTTTAATTATTACATTAACATGAATGAAAAATAAATATCTTTAAATGTTGTTAGGTAAGACACATGTGCAACAGTCAGGTATCTTTATTTCGAAACGTTTCACCTACACAGTAGACTTCTTCAGTCGAGTACAGAAAAGTTGATAGAAGCAGAAGAGACTTGAAGACGATGTAATCAGTCCATCACCCTTGAAGTTTTGAGGTGGTCAGTCCCTCAGTCTGGAGAAGAGCATTGTTCCATAGTCTGAAACAATATGGAGTTGAAGTGACAGGATGGAGCCTTATATAGTGCCAGGAGGTGAGACGTAGGTCACTAGTAGAACGCAGATGTTGAGAAGTCAGGTCCCTCTCAAATCCAGCCGTTCTCACTAGTAGAGGTTGTCGAAGTTGATTTCAGGTCTGTATCAAGATACCCTTGTGTTGCAGTGTCTGACAGATTGAACATTAAAATGGTATAAAATACCGACAGGTAATTAGGTAAGACACATATGCAACAGTTAGGTATCTTTATTTCGAAATAAAGATACCTAAATGTTGCACATGTGTCTTTCCTAACAACCTGTCGGTATTTTATACCATTTTAATGTTCATCTTTAAGTGTATAAGAAAATTTTAGAAATGATTTAATTTTAAATGAGTTGCCTTGTAAATCACATAGTCGCTCATTTGCTCAGAACTACTAAACACCTCAAATGATGTAGTTGAAGTTTTGGCAGTAAAGACTGAAAACCAAAACCTTTTCATTGTGGTTGTATACAAACCACTGTGTGGAAAATCTCTCAACTTCTGCTCCAAACATGTTGCTACTGGGAGATTTCAACTTGAGACAATTAAATTGGAGGAGCGCAGTAAATAATATTTTAGCAGAGATCACCCCAGGAGGCAACTCAGATGAAAATTCACACACACACACATGAGCTATTAAATCTCTGCACCAAATTCACCCTAAACCAGCAAATATTAGAGCCTACGATACTAGAAAATACGCTGGACCTCATCTTCGCTGTTAAAAGATAAAGAATTTAAAGCAAAGTGGGAGTTGTCACAGTTGCTGTTTGCTGCTGACACTATGCTTTTTGGAGATTCTGAAGAGAAGTTACAGAGGTTGGTGGATGAGTTTGGTAGGGTATGTAAAAGAAGAAAGTTAAAAGTGAATATAGGAAAGAGTAAGGTGACAAGGATAACAAAATAATTAAGTAACGAATGATTGGATATCAGATTGGAGGGAGAGAGAGTATGGAGGAGGTGAATGCATTCAGATATTTAGGAGTGGACGTGTCAGCAGATGGATGAGGTGAAATCATAGAACTGATGAGGGGGAAAAAGATGAGTGGTGCACTTAGGAGTCTGTGGAGACAAAGAACTTTGTTCATGGAAGCAACGAGGGGAATGTATGAGAGTATAGTTATAACGACGCTCTTATATGGGTGTGAAAACATGTGTGGTGAATGTTGCAACAAGGAGAAGGCTGGAGGCAGTGGAGGTGTCGTATCTGAGGGCAAGTGGTCCTGTGGGTTAAGGCATCATGTGGTTCTCACTCACAACTGCGGGCCAGTACAACATGGGTTCGAATCCTTGGCTAACGCATCACTGTCTTGCCAGAGGGGTGTAAAGCACCCTTCTGGCAAGACAGTGATGGAGTGAATGATGAAAGTTTTTCTTTTTCGAGCCACCCTGCCTTGGTGGGAATCGGCCAATGTGTTAATAAAAAAAGTATATGCATTTATCTATTTATATATGCAGCATTACTGGTGTCAGCAGCTATATTCAGTAAAGACCTGTACTGAAAAAAATCCTCTATAAGAAATGATAGCAATAGTGGTTAGCAGCAATACTAGCAGAAAGCCTAGTAGCAGTTATAGTTCTTGTGGTCTTGGTTTGAAGAGTAGCAGTAGGCCTGGCAGAAGTAGTAATCGTTCTAATAATGGTAGTTTTAGCAGTAGTAGTAGGCCTAATGGAAACAATACTGTTGGTAACAGTAGTTCTAGAAGCAATAGGACTAATAGTAGTAATATTGTGTAGTAGAAGTATTCGTAGCAGTAGTAGTAAGCTTAATAGTTCTAGTAACGGAAGTTCTAGCAGCAGTAGTAGGCCTAAGTAGTAATAGTTTTAGTAATTGAAGTTTAGCAGTGGTAGCACTAGTTCTGTAAATAGTAGAAGTAGGTATAGTAGTAATAGCATGGCGTGGATGATCGCGGAACATCGTTTACAAGTTCGAAAGGTGATCCTACTTGTATATATCTCAGATATATGTATTACTCAAATTAAAAATTAATTTAGATTAATTCATGGAACAAACAATAAAAGTAACATATAAACATTAACAGTACTAGAAAACGGAGTTCTAACAGTAGTAGCAGTAGTAGTAATAGCTCTGTTACAGTAGATCTAGCATAGGGCAACACCAAGGTAATCTTATGTAAGTCATGCAGACTTAACACTAGGATAATGTAGTAAGTAATGCAGACTTAACACTAGGATTTGTAGTAAGTAATGCAGACTTAACACTAGGATAATGTAGTAAGTCATGCAGACTTAACACTAGGATAATGTAGTAAGTAATGCAGACTTAACACTAGGATAATGTAGTAAGTAATGCAGACTTAACACTAGGATAATGTAGTAAGTAATGCAGACTTAACACTAGGATATTGTAGTAAGTAATGCAGACTTAACACTAGGATAATGTAGTAAGTAATGCAGACTTAACACTAGGATATTGTAGTAAGTAATGCAGACTTAAAAACTAGGATAATGTAGTAAGTCATGCAGACTTAACACTAGGATAATGTAGTAAGTAATGCAGACTTAACACTAGGATAATGTAGTAAGTAATGCAGACTTAACACTAGGATAATGTAGTAAGTAATGCAGACTTAACACTAGGATATTGTAGTAAGTAATGCAGACTTAACACTAGGATAATGTAGTAAGTAATGCAGATTTAACACTAGGATATTGTAGTAAGTAATGCAGACTTAACACTAGGATAATGTAGTAAGTCATGCAGACTTAACACTAGGATAATGTAGTAAGTAATGCAGACTTAACACTAGGATATTGTAGTAAGTAATGCAGACTTAACACTAGGATATTAAACCATACCCCCGGCCGGGATTGAACCCGCGGTCATAGAGTCTCAAAACTCCAGCCCGTCGCGCTAGCCACTAGACCAGCTAGCCACAATAAGATTCATCCAACTAGGTATATTTCTACACCATAGGAAAGTTAGCACAGGCACCTCTGTGACCACAAATGCAAGTTTTTACAGACGAATCTCCAGCTAGCGTGGCCGTGACGAACTCTAGCTCAAGTCCCTTCACTGCCGTCAACATGACTTAAGAAATCGTAATGACACGATTGCAAATAGGTGCCTGTGCTAACTTTCCTATGGTGTAGAAATATACCTAGTTGGATGAATCTTATTGTGGCTAGCTGGTCTAGTGGCTAGCGCGACGGGCTGGAGTTTTGAGACTCTATGACCGCGGGTTCAATCCCGGCCGGGGGTATGGTTTATTTGCAATCGTGTCATTACGATTTCTTAAGTCACTAGGATATTGTAGTAAGTCATGCAGACTTAACACTAGGATAATGTAGTAAGTAATGCAGACTTAACACTAGGATAATGTAGTAAGTAATGCAGATTTAACACTAGGATATTATAGTAAGTAATGCAGACTTAACACTAGGATATTATAGTAAGTAATGCAGACTTAACACTAGGATAATGTAGTAAGTAATGCAGACTTAACACTAGGATATTGTAGTAAGTAATGCAGACTTAACACTAGGATAATGTAGTAAGTAATGCAGACTTAACACTAGGATAATGTAGTAAGTAATGCAGATTTAACACTAGGATATTATAGTAAGTAATGCAGACTTAACACTAGGATAACCTTACGAAAGTCTTATTTACAATAGAGTTCTGTCTGAGGTAACAGAGTCCTACTCGAGGTAATAGAGTACTTCTTTGGGTAGTAGAGTTTTACTTGAGGGAATAGAGTTCTACTTGAGGTAATAATAGAGTACTACTCGAGGTAATAGAGAAACTACTTGAGGTAGTAGTGTAGTTCTACTTGAGGTTTGGAGTGTCTACCTGAGGTAGAGTCTTCAGTGTTGTTTACATCACAGCTGGGCAATGTTTCCCCGCCAAAACTTCGCGCCAATAATCTCCCGCCACTTAACACCTTCCCACAGTTTTGATTGGCTGCTCAATCGCTCATGTCATTGGCTAATTGCTTGTGGTCCCGCCGCCTCTTATTGGTTTATTAAGACTGAGGAGTTTTGATTGGATGACTCGCCGGGAGTCATTTAATTGGTAGTAGCCGTCAGCGTGTCCGCGGCTGAGTTACGTTGCTCTTCGCTCTGTTATTGGTCAATTATCGTCGTTCGGACCACGACTGGCTAATTGTTTTCAGTCGATTCATGACTGGTTGTTGGTCATGGGCCGGTGATTGGCGGTGCATGTCTAGTCGGTCTTTTATTGGCTGGCTGGACGCTGCTTGGCTTCTGATTGGCTGGCACTGAGGCGGCCTGTCGGCTGATTGGGCGGCTGGAGGCGCTCACCTTTTTTATTGGTTGGGGATGCGGGGAGGAGGTCCCGGGCAAGAAGGACGCGTGTGTATCCTTCTCCCTGGCCAGGTGAGGCTGCCGATACCTGCCACACAACACCAACCTCCACAACTACCCATCCATATCATTTATCTCCCTATTCACCTATCCACATCCAGCTTCCACGCACCGCAAGACGGAGCCCCAGCAAATGCATCGACGGAGGTCGGAACTTAATTACACAGGTCAGAAAACTAAAAAAAAAAAAAAAGGTAATGAAAGAGAGTGTAGGGTAAAGGCAAGAGTGAGTGTGGGCTGGAGTGAAGGTGTCAGTATGCGTGGCGAGTGAGCCTCAGTCTGCGTTGGGACGCCGTCACGGGTTCACGTTACGCTGCGCCGCACGTGGCCGCCACGCCGCCGGCACCCGCACGGCGCTTTTCAACGGTTTAATTCCCTGGGTTACACACTGCCCGGTGCTCCAGCGGGAGCTGCACCGCAGCACTCTGTCTTGCGGTCTCCTGCGGCAGCCTGGTAGGTTCTGCCGCAGGGGTTATATTATGTATTACCAATACAGTTGTTTCTAAGTCTCCAGTCAAGGAAGAACAACGAACTTTAGTTATCTTGACGGCTTTTATCAGTACCATGGTAGTACTACCATGATAGTGCTACCATACCTGCAGTACTGCCATGGCAGTGCTACCATACCTGCAGTACTGCCATGGCAGTGCTACCATACCTGCAGTACAACCATTCCAGTGCTGCCATATCTGCAGTAAACTAAATGGGTTTGTGCTACCATACGTGCAGACTGCCATGGTAGTGCTACTATACTACAGTACTGTCAAGATAGTACAACCATACCTGCAGTACTACCATGGTAGTGCTACCATACCTGCAGTACTACCATGGTGGTGCTACCATATCTGCAGTACTACCATGGTAGTGCTACCATACCTTCAGTACTATGTAGTGTTACCATACCTGCAGTACTACCATGGTAGTACTGCAATACATGCAGTAATACTACTATAAATGCAGTACTACCATGGTAGTGCTACCATACCTGTAGTTCTACCATGATAGTACTACCATACCTGCAGTTCTACCATGGTAGTGCTCCCATACATGCAGTACTGCCATATTTCTACCATTTCTACAATGCTAACATACAATACTACCGTGGTAGTGCTACCATACCTACAGTGCCACTGCAGTACTACCATTGTAGGGCTACCATGCTTAAAGTACTGCAATGGCAGAACTACCATTCCTACAGAACTGTGACAGCACTATATCTGCAGTACTGCCATGATAGTGCTACCATGCCTGCAGTGTTACCATACTTGCAGTGCTACCATTCTGCAGTGCTACCATACCTGCAGTGCTACCATGGTAGCACTACTAGCAGCTCTGTCATGTAATTGCTACCATACCTACAGGACTACCATGGTTTTCCCACCATACCTGCAGTGCTTCTATGACAGGACTACCATACCTGCAATACTACCATGTCTGCAGTACTGCCATTCCTGCAGTTCTGCCCTACCTACAGTAATATGGTAGTACTACCATGCATGTTGTATTACCTTACATCCAGTAATACTATAGAGGCAGTACTGCATCTGTGGCAGCACTACCAGAACTGCAAGACTACCATAAATGCAATATTACCATAACTGCAGTGCTACCAGAACTGCAGTACTACCATAACTTCAATACTACCATAGCTGCAGCACTACCATAACATCAATACTACCATAATTGTAGTACTACCATAACTTCAGTACTACCATAACTGCAGTAGACCCATAATTGCAGTACAACCATAACTGTAGTACTACCATAACTGCAGTACTACCATAACTGCAGTACTACCATAACTGCAGTACTACCATATCTGCAGTACTACCATAACTTCAGTACTACCATAACTGCAGTGCAACCATAACTGCAATACTACCATAACTGTAGTACTACCATAACTGCAGTGCTACCATAACTGCAGTACTACCATAACTGCAGTGCTACCATAACTGCAATACTACCATAACTGTAGTACTACCATAACTGCAGTGCTACCATACTGCAGTTTCTACCATAACTGCAGTGCTTTCCATAACTTCAGTACTACCATAACTGCAGTGCAACCATAACTGCAATATTACCATAACTGTAGTACTACCATAACTGCAGTGCTACCATAACTGCAGTACTACCATAACTGGAGTATGACCATAATTTCAATACTACCATAACTGCAGTACTACCATAGCTGCAGTACTACCATAACTGCAGTACAACCATAACTGCAGTACAGCCATAACTGCAGTACTACCATAACTGCAGTACTACCATATCTGCAATATTACCATAACTGCAGTACAGCCATAACTGCAGTACAGCCACAACTGCAGTAATATCATAACTGCAGTACTACCATAACTGCAGTACTACCATATCTGCAATATTACCATAACTGCAGTACAACCATAACTGCAGTACTACCATGACTTCAACACTACCATAAGTTAAATACTACCATAACTGCAGTTCTACCATAACTGCAATATTACCATAACTGCAGTACTACCATAATTGCAGTAGTACCATAACTGCAGTACTACCATAACTGCAATATTACCATAACTGCAGTACAACCATAACTGCAGTACTACCATAACTTCAACACTACCATAAATTAAATACTACCATAACTGCAGTACTACCATAGCTGCAATATTACCATAACTGCAGTACAACCATAACTGCAGTAGTACCATAACTTCAACACTACCATAAGTTAAATACTACCATAACTGCAGTACTACCATAGCTGCAATATTACCATAACTGCAGTAGTACCATAACTGCAGTACAACCATAACTGCAGTACAACCATAACTGCAGTACTACCATAACTTCAACACTACCATAAATTAAATACTACCATAACTGCAGTACTACCATAGCTGCAATATTACCATAACTGCAGTACAACCATAACTGCAGTAGTACCATAACTTCAACACTACCATAAGTTAAATACTACCATAACTGCAGTACTACCATAGCTGCAATATTACCATAACTGCAGTAGTACCATAACTGCAGTACAACCATAACTGCAGTACAACCATAACTGCAGTACTACCATAACTGAAGTACTACCATAACTGCAGTACTACCATAACTGCAGTACTACCATAACTGCAATATTACCATAACTGCAGTACAACCATAACTGCAGTAGTACCATAACTTCAACACTACCATAAGTTAAATACTACCATAACTGCAGTACTACCATAGCTGCAATATACCATAACTGCAGTACAACCATAACTGCAGTAGTACATAACTTCACATACCATAAGTTAAATACTACCATAACTGCAGTACTACCATAGCTGCAATATTACCATAACTGCAGTATACCATAACTGCAGTACAACCATAACTGCAGTACTACCATAACTGCAGTACTACCATAACTGAGTACTACCATAACTGCAGTATACCATAACTGCAGTACTACCATAACTGCAGTACTACCATAACTGCAGTAGTTACCATAAATTCAACACTACCATAAGTTAATACTACATAACTGCAGTTACTACCATAGCTGCAATATTACCATAACTGCAGTTAGACATAACTGCAGTACAACCATAACTGCAGTACAACCATAACTGCAGTACTACCATAACTGCAGTAATACCATAACTGAGTACTACCATAACTGCGTGCTAAACCATAACTGCAGTATACCATAACTGCAGTACAACCATAACTGCAGTACTACCATAACTGCAGTACTACCATAACTGCAGTACTACCATAACTGCAGTACTACCATAACTGCAGTACAACCATAACTGCAGTACTACCATAACTGCAGTAATACTATAACTTGAGTAGTACCATAACTGCGGTTCAACCATAACTGCAGTTCAACCATAACTGCAGTTCAACCATAAATAAAGTAGAGCCATAGCTTCAGTAGAACCATAATTTCAATGCTTCCATAACTGCAGTACTACCATAACTCCGTTACAACCATAACTGCAGTACTGCCATTGTAGTAATTTTATTCATGAAGAAGCGCTAAACCCTTTGGGGTTTAGTGCAACACCTAGGGAATGGGAAATGGTCAGGTCTGATTCGAGGAAAAGGGAGAGTAGGTCCTATTCTTTGGAAGAAGAACCAAGTGAGAGAGAGGGAGAGAGAATGCTAGAGAATGAGAATAAAGGGATAATAAGAATGGTGAAGATAATGAGAATTAGAGAAAGAGAATGAGAGAGAATGAGATGTTCCACATTAACAGATTCTGTGCTTCAATTAAACTTAGGAAATGATTGGTGATTACATTAACCAATCATGGCGCTCGTTACTCCTCTCTGGTTCACTCTTATCTAATTAAAAGTCAGATTAATTATCCTGCAACAACGTCAAACAGCTGTTACTATATAAACACACACACACACAATATATACATGTGACAATGTATATGTGTGTGTGTGTGTGTGTGTGTGAGTGTGTGGCATTAATACCTGCCAGTCTTGAAGCTCTGTCTGCCTCATACTTTGGATTTAAAGTTTTCCCGTGAATATATAAATAATTAAATTGAACAAACGAAGTTAAATTAATAATGACATTTAACTCTGAAAAAACGGTACGTAATACCAGTGAATTTGACGACCTAAGAACCCCAGTTCTTCAGGACATTTACGAAAGAATTGCTATGTCATCAGTGTTCTCAGACACTTCCCTGAGTCATCTTTCTTCAAGGTCACTCACTTCTGTGAGTATTATGTGGTGTGTACTAGGCTAGTTAGTAAACACCTCGGGTAAAACATGATGGCCAGGAGGGAGATAGCACCTTATAATATTGTTCCAACTGTGTTAACAAGGATGTAGTTTTCTTATTAGGTTTACGCTCCGACTGGAGCACTCAACTGGAATGTTGTTGTTGATGCTGGAACACTCAACTGGAGTGTTGTTGACGCTGGAACACTCAGCTGAGTGTTGTTCATGCTGGAACACTCGGGTGGAGGGTGTTGTTAACGCTGGAACACTCAACTGGAACATTGTTGCTGACGCTGGAACACTCAACTGGAATGTTGTTGATGCTGGAACACTCAACTGGAGTGTTGCTGACACTGGAACACTCAACTGGAATGTTGTTGGTGATGCTGGAACACTCAGCTGAGTGTTGTTCATGCTGAAACACTCGGGTGGAGGGTGTTGTTAACGCTGGAACACTCAACTGGAACATTGTTGCTGACGCTGGAACACTCAGCTGGAGTGTTGTTGATGCTGGAACACTCAACTGGAGTGTTGTTGACGCTGGAACATTCAGCTGAGTGTTGTTGACTCTGGAACACTCAACTGGAATATTGTTGCTGACGCTGGAACACTCAACTGGAATGTTGTTGACGCTGGAACACTCAACTGGAGTGTTGTTGGCACTGGAACACTCAGTTGAGTGTTGTTCATGTTGGAACACCCTATTGGAGTGTTGTTGACGCTGGAACACTCAACTGGAGTGCGTTGTTGACGTTGGAACACTCGGCTGAGTGTTGTTGTTGACGCTGGAACACTCAGCTGAGTGCTGTTCATGCTGGAACACTCGGATGGAGTGTGTTGTTGACGCTGTAATACTCAACTGTAGTGTGTTGTTGACGCTGGAACACTCGGCTGAGGGTTGTTGTTGACGCTGGAACACTCAGCTGGAGTGTTGTTGACGCTGGAACACTCGGGTGGAGTGTGTTGTTGTTGACGCTGGAACACTCGGGTGGAAAGTGTTGTTGACGCTGGAACACTCAGATGGAATGTTGTTCATGCTGGAACATTCGAGGGTTGTGTCTTGTTGACGCTGGAACACTCGGGTGGAGAGTGTTGTTGACGCTGGAACACTCAGCTGAGTGTTGTTGTTGACGCTTGAACACTGAGTTGAAGATTATTGTTAACGCTGTACTTCTTGACGCTGGAACTATTGGTTAAGTTAGTTGAAATACAGTGACCACTGATAACCTGCAGGTGGTCTCCTACAGTGGTAAGTGCTATATTTCCACCAGACATACCCAGGGAATACACTCAAGAATAAGAGTTGGTAAATTTGTCAGGGAAATATATACCCTGTAAGACGTCCCTCTTGTAAGAGTACCTGGTGACTGGTGTTACATACAAGGTATGTCGTACCAACACACGTATACAAGCGACTCGTGCAACGTGTTCGTTACCTTACCTTCCATAAGCGTCGTTCATTCACTTGTTTTTTCGTGTCGGTATTATGGCGGAGATGCAGCAACACTGTGTTTATATTAAATATAATAATAAAATAATAATAATAATAATAATAATATAATATATAATAATAATAATAATAATAATAATAATAATAATAATATAATAAATAATAATAATCTCTGTTTCTACAAGTACATGTACAAGGTATACAGTCCTAGCTGACATCAATGACATACTACTATACAGAAAGCCGCTTGTTATGTAGAGCATTTCGGGCAAATTTGGTCAATTTTATTCCCAGGATGCGACCCACACCAGTCGGCTGACACCCAGGTAACTATTTTACTGATGGGTGAACACGGACACCAGATGTTCTAAGGAAACACGTGAAGGTGGGGCATAGGCTTTCGAAGTGTATTCCGTGGAAACCCAGTGTTCTGCGGGTACTTGACGGTGCTCCGTCTGGCATGCCATGTATGTGTACCAGTGTTAAGTGACAGTCTGAATTCTGTGAAAAAACGCAGACATCTTGAAACTGAACATCATCATGATATCAGACATAAAAGTGGTGAATATTTCAGCAAATCTGACAGACTTTGTGAGATGTAAAAGTTCATTTTTGTACGTTTGTGCGCACTGATAACATAAATGTTCTTGTGGCTTGACATTGCGCTACTTATTATACAGCAGAAACAAGTGACGCTCACTCACACAAAATGTGATAAACCGTGTGCGAGAAAAATCTGGTAGAAAATATAATAGATGGAAAATGCAGATAAATCAATCGTGACTTTCTGATAAATAGTTTTTAGTCACATCAATAACACGTTGACTCTTTTTGTGAAGCACAACTAATAACTGGATTATTATAATAAAAAAAGAAGCGCTAAACCACAAGGGCCATACAGCAATAATAACTGGAGTGAAAGTGTATCCAATAACTTTCTCATTGCAGATTTATAAATCCAGCGACGTTATAGGTATATATATATATATATATAATATATATATATATATATATATATATATATATATATATTATATATATATATATATATATATATATATATATATATTATATATATATATATATATATATATATATATATATATATATATATATATATATATAATCAATTCATTCGCTGAAAAAAATGACATATCCTGGTATTTATGTACCAGTTTACTATACTGATGGAGCCGCACCTGTGGTAGGAGAAATGTCAGTTGCTGTGTCACCCAGTAAAAATACAACTTCACATATCGAAACTAACCACTGTTGTTTTTGTTGCCATTTACTTGTAATTAAAGTAATGCCACGAGATTTAAAAGAAGTAATCAGTGAAGCAGTTATAATTGACAATTTTATCAAAGCGATATTTAGAACATTGAAGAGAGAGGAAGTTAGTGAGACACTGCTGAGAAGTGTTGACTCGGTTTTTACAAGTTGCGAGACGATATATCTTCTTGTGAAGAGAACATCGTGTTGAAGTAACGCACGGTAACACAAGGTAACACGCGGTAAGTAACACACGGTAACACGCGGTAAGTAGCACACGGTAAGTAACACATGGTAAGTAACATACGGTAAGTAACACACGGTAAGTAACACACGGTAAGTAACACACGGTAAGTAACACACGGTAAGTAACACACGGTAAGTAACACAGTTGGATACAGAAATAGGAAGGTTTGGATAAAATAACGTATTTTTAATCTGCGTAACTCGATGAGGGAATATTCTCCTCCTCCATATATAATATTCTCCTCCTCCATATATAATATTCTCCTCCTCCATATATAATATTCTCCTCCTCCATATATAATATTCTCCTCCTCCATATATAATATTCTCCTCCCTCCTCCAACATAATATTCTCCTCCCCATATAATAATATTCTCCTCCTCCATATATAATATTCTCCTCCTCCTCCATATATAATATTCTCCTCCTCCTCCATATATAATATTCTCCTCCTCCTCCATATATAATATTCTCCTCCTCCATATATAATATTCTCCTCCTCCATATATAATATTCTCCTCCTCCATATATAATATTCTCCTCCTCCATATATAATATTCTCCTCCTCCATATATAATATTCTCCTCCTCCATATATAATATTCTCCTCCTCCATATATAATATTCTCCTCCTCCATATATAATATTCTCCTCCTCCATATATAATATTCTCCTCCTCCATATATAATATTCTCCTCCTCCATATAAATATTCTCCTCCTCCATATATAATATTCTCCTCCTCCTCCATATATAATATTCTCCTCCTCCTCCATATATAATATTCTCCTCCTCCTCCATATATAATATTCTCCTCCTCCATATATAATATTCTCCTCCTCCTCCATATATAATATTCTCCTCCTCCTACATATATAATATTCTCCTCCTCCTCCATATATAATATTCTCCTCCTCCTCCATATATAATATCTCCTCCTCCTCCATATATAATATTCTCCTCCTCCTCCATATATAATATTCTCCTCCTCCATATATAATATTCTCCTCCTCCATATATAATATTCTCCTCCTCCATATATAATATTCTCCTCCTCCTCCATATATAATATTCTCCTCCTCCTCCATATATAATATTCTCCTCCTCCTCCATATATAATATTCTCCTCCTCCATATATAATATTCTCCTCCTCCTCCATATATAATATTCTCCTCCTCCTACATATATAATATTCTCCTCCTCCTCCATATATAATATTCTCCTCCTCCTCCATATATAATATTCTCCTCCTCCTCCATATATAATATTCTCCTCCTCCATATATAATATTCTCCTCCTCCTCCATATATAATATTTCTCCTCCTCCTACATATATAATATTTCTCCTCCTCCTCCATATATAATATTCTCCTCCTCCTCCATATATAATATTCTCCTCCTCCATATATAATATTCTCCTCCTCCTCCATATATAATATTCTCCTCCTCCTACATATATAATATTTCACCAGGTTCAAAATCTCCTTGCATCTGCAACTGTCTCTAAATTACCATTAAAAGAGAAACAATGAACTTGCAAATATTTCAACCGATGTTAAATTTAAAACACAATTTCATCATGTCGAACTGATTAGTTTCTGCATTCTGAAGTTGCCACCTCAGCCTTGAATTATCTTACTTGGCTTGCAACAACAACAACAACAACAACAACAACAACAACAACAACAACAACAACAACAACAACAACAACAACAACAACATAATATCTGCCACAGAAGTTTCTCGTTAAATATAACACTAAAGCACAAATATAAAACAGATTAAATAGAGAAAATAAGGAGTTCGTGTCGCTAAGATCAGCTGGTTCAAATCTAAAGCTTTTATCGAAGGTAAGGCCATCGCATCAGTCACTCAAAATTTCATTCCCTGATTGTTTTTCAACACACCGGCCGTATCCCACCGAGGCAGGGTGACCCAAAAAGAAAACCTTTCGTTTTTCTTTTTAAATTTAATAATTTATAGAAGAGAAGGGGTTACTAGCCCCTTGTTCCAGTCTTTCCCTGATTAACAATAAAATTACAACATAGCCTGACTGATGTCACAATAAACAAAATTTATAATGAATTTATTATTTTCTACATTCACATGTTGAAATCTATAATGCAGATGTCACATCAGTCTTGAAATATTGTCGTGGAAGCCTCAGCAATAGGTAATACTGAATGATACAAGACAAATAGTAATAACATTCAACATGTACTACTGATGCAGCAGGACTTTCATAAAGTTCTTCTCTAATTTCAGATAATTATTACAGAAGAGATTTGAAAAAGCAGTTCTCTGCATGTGATAGCGTAATTATCTTAATATAAAGTTTCTCGGCATGATGGCCGCCGTCACCTGGTACAACCTCCTGCCACCCTCCATTTCCATGATTCCCTCATACTATGCCTTGATACTTACCGTAGACGATGATGTGTTGCAGACACCAGGAGCTGACATTAAAACACTCAGTGCTAGAATAAATGATGTTCTCGGAAAAGTCACACCAGAAATGATGGCCAACACGTAACTCATTGATTAGACCTGCCGCTACAGGGATACGTATTTATATATATTATTTACAAAAAAAAAATCGGTATGTATAAAAACCATAATAGTAATCAGTTTAAGATGGTGAGATATTGTTTTCCAAGTGATATGAGTGAGAATATTTATAGGTCGTTTTTCTCTCTTATAATGGCAAGTCACAGTTACAGACTCTAGGGAAGGATCTTGATCTCAGGTTAATATTTCTCTCGGAGAAGGAGGAAGTTAGGGGCACTAATAGCACTTAACTCACTATGTTGTATCATCCAGAAGTTTTGACATTTTCATTGAGGGAAATTTTTTTTTAATAAGAAAATTAATAAGATTTCGAAAGGGCTGAAATATTTCATACACATAATTATCATAACAAGTTCGGTTAGATTTTTTAATTTTATCCTGAAGTTTGAAACTATTTTTGAATTTAACAGTGTAAATTTAGGTTTGGAGAGGTTGTTAAATACCGCAACATTAACATGTATTTAAACTGATTACTTTATGGCTTATATATCGACATAATATACTGAGTATTTTTTTTAAATAATATAATAATAATGCGGATACAATTTTAAGTCATAATATACTTATGACACCGTAAAAACCGAGTCAACCTGGATCATTGTATGAAGAATATGTCTATTAGCAAACTTTACACAGTCTATGGAATAACCAGAACTAATATCGAACTAATATCGGGAATAATTATCCGGAACTAATATCACGGGAAACTAATATCCGGAATCGTAATATCCGGGAATTGAAAAAATCCGGAACTAAATTTCGGAACTAAATCCGGGAATAAATATCCGTGACTAAAATAGAGTGACAACCAACTGCTTCACGATTACTCTTAAATCGTCGTGCATTACTTAAAATTACAAGCAAATGACAACAAAAACAAAATGGTTGACTCAATATGTGGAGTGTATTTTTAATTGTGACACAGTAACTGAATATTTGCTCTTTCCATAGGTGCGGCTCCATCAGTGTATAGTATCTGGAACTTTATATATATATATATATATATATATAAATGATATATATTAATATAATATATATATTACATATATATATAATTATATATATACCCCAAACGTCGCTGGATTATAATCTGCAATGAGAAAGTTATTGGATTCAACTTTTACTAGTTATTAGTGCTGAGTGGCCCTTGTGGTTTAGGTTCTTTTTTTATTATATAATCCAGTTATAGTTGAGTTCACAAAAAGAGTCAACTGTTATTGATGTATAAAAATCTATTTATAAAAAGTCACATAGATTATCTGCATTTTCCATCTTAATTTTTAAGTTTGTTGCACACGGTTTATCCATTTGTGTGAGGACGTACTTGTTTTGCTGTATATATAAGTATCGCAATTAAGCCACAAAACATTAATGTTATCAGTGCGCCAAACGTACAAAAATAAATTTTTCATCCACAAAGTCGACGATTGCTGATTTCACACTTAGCATTTCATGATGATTTATTTTCAAGACGCGATTTTTTTCACAGAATCATTTATAACACTGGTTCACTACGTCTCATTCAGTGGTAATCGTCTTCTAAACAACCGAAACATCTGACGTAGCCATCACAGACTTTTTCTGCTGAATTTTAAGTTCTGAGAAAGTGCCAGATTTCGTGGTGATGAACACTCTCACGAATAGCAGAGTAGACGCAATACACTGACACAAAATTAGATTCAACAGCAGCAACACTAAAATAGATGCAACCAGCAACAACACTGAAGAAGATGCACGTAGCACAACGCATAATTATACGCAACAACATAAATCCACTAGATTTAGAGCAACAACAAAAACACTAGAATAGACTCAATCAACACACACAAGAATTAGACTCAACAACAGCAACACTAGAAATAGACGCAACAACAACAACACTAGAAGTAGACTCAACACAGCAACACTAGAAGTAGACGCAACAACAACAACACTAGAAGTAGACTCAACAACAGCAACACTAGAAGTAGACGCAACAACAACAACACTAGAAGTAGACTCAACAACACAACACTAGAAGTAGACGCAACAACAACAACACTAGAAGTAGACGCAACAACAACAACACTAGAAGTAGACGCCAACAACAACAACACTAGAAGTAGACGAACAACAACAACACTAGAAGTAGACTCAACAACACAAACACTAGAAGTAGACAAACAACAACAACACTAGAAGTAGACGCAACAACAACAACACTAGAAGTAGACTCAACAACAACAACACTAGAAGTAGACGCAACAAAAAACAACACTAGAATAGACTCAACAACAACACTAGAAGTAGACTCAACAACAGCAACACTAGAAATAGACGCAACAACAACAACACTAGAAGTAGACTCAACAACAACAACACTAGAAGTAGACAACAACAACAACACTAGAAGTAGACTCAACAACAGCAACACTAGAAATAGACGCAACAACAACAACACTAGAAGTAGACTCAACAACAGCAACACTAGAAGTAGACGCAACAACAACAACACTAGAAGTAGACGCAACAACAACAACACTAGAAGTAGACGCAACAACAACAACACTAGAAGTAGACGAACAACAACAACAACACTAGAAGTAGACCAACAACAACAACACTAGAAGTAGATCAACAAACAACAACACTAGAAGTAGACAAACAACAACAACACTAGAAGTAGACCAAAACAAACAACACTAGAAATAGATGCAACAACAACAACACTAGAAGTAGACAAAACAACAACAACACTAGAAGTAGATGCAACAACAGCAACACTAGAAGTAGATGCAACAACACAACAACACTAGAAATAGATGCAACAACAACAACACTAGAAGTAGATGCAACAACAACAACACTAGAAATAGATGCAACAACAGCAACACTAGAAGTAATGCAACAACAACAACAACACTAGAAATAGATGCAACAACAACAACACTAGAAGTAGATGCAACAACAACAACAACACTAGAAATAGATGCAACAACAACAACACTAGAATAGATGCAACAACAACAACAACACTAGAAGTAGATGCAACAACAACAACACTAGAAATAGATGCAACAACAACAACAACACTAGAAATAGATGCAACAACAACAACACTAGAAATAGATGCAACAACAACAACAACATAGAAGTAGATGCAACAACAACAACACTAGAAATAGATGCAACAACAACAAAACACTAGAAGTAGATGCAACAACAACAACACTAGAATAGATGCAACAACAACAACAACACTAGAAATAGAGCAACAACAACAACAACACTAGAAATAGATGCAACAACAACAACACTAGAAATAGATGCAACAACAACAACACTAGAAATAGATGCAAACAACAACAACACTAGAAATAGATCCCAACAACAAACAACAACACTAGAAGTAGATGCAACAACAACAACACTAGAAGTAGATGCAACAACAACAACACTAGAAATAGATGCAACAACAACAACACTAGAAATAGATGCAACAACAACAACACTAGAAATAGATGCAACAACAACAACAACACTAGAAGTAGATGCAACAACAACAACACTAGAAATAGATGCAACAACAACAACAACACTAGAAGTAGATGCAACAACAACAACAACACTAGAAATAGATGCAACAACAACAACAACACTAGAAATAGATGCAACAACAAACAACACTAGAAATAGATGCAACAACAACAACACTAGAAGTAGATGCAACAACAACAACACTAAGAAATAGATGCAACAACAACAACACACTAGAAGTAGATGCAACAACAACAACACACTAGAAATAGATGCAACAACAACAACACTAGAAGTAGATGCAACAACAACAACACTAGAAGTAGATGCAACAACAACAACACTAGAAGTAGATGCAACAACAACAACACTAGAAATAGATGCAACAAACAACAACACTAGAATAGATGCAACAACAACAACAACACTAGAAATAGATGCAACAACAACAACACTAGAAATAGATGCAACAACAACAACCACTAGAAATAGATGCAAACAACAACAACACTAGAAATAGATGCAACAACAACAACAACACTAGAAGTAGATGCAACAACAACAACACTAGAAGTAGATGCAACAACAACAACACTAGAAATAGATGCAACAACAACAACACTAGAAAATAGATGCAACAACAACAACACTAGAATAGAGCAACAACAAAACAACAACACTAGAAGTAGATGCAACAACAACAACACTAGAAGTAGATGCAACAACAACAACAACATAGAAATAGATGCAACAACAACAAACACTAGAAATAGATGCCAACAACAACAACAACACCTAGAAGTAGATGAAACAACAACAACAACACTAGAAATAGATGCAACAACAACAACACTAGAAATAGATGCAACAACAACAACACACTAGAAATAGATGCAACAACAACAACACTAGAAGTAGATGCAACAACAACAACACTAGAAGTTAGAACCAACAACAACAACAACACACTAGAAGTAGATGCAACAACAACAACACTAGAAGTAGATGCAACAACAACAACACTAGAAGTAGATTCAACAACAACAACACTAGAAGTAGATGCAACAACAACAACAACAACTAGAAGTAGATGCAACAACAACAACACTAGAAGTAGATGCAACAACAACAACAACAACACTAGAAGTAGATGCAACAACAACAACAACAACAACACTAGAAGTAGACGCAACAACAACAACAACAACACTAGAAGTAGATGCAACAACAACAACACTAGAAATAGATGCAACACACAAACAACACTAGAAGTAGATGCAACAACAACAACACTAGAAATAGATGCAACAACAACAACACTAGAAATAGAGCAACAACAACAACACTAGAAGTAGATGCAACAACAACAACACTAGAAATAGATGCAACAACAACAACACTAGAAATAGATACAACAACAACAACACTAGAAGTAGATGCAACAACAACAACACTAGAATAGATGCAACAACAACAACAACACTAGAAGTAGAATGCAACAACAACAACACTAGAAGTAATGCAACAACAACAGCAACACTAGAAGTAGATTGCAACAACAACAACACTAGAAGAAAGATGCAACAACAAAACAACACTAGAATAGATACAACAACAACAACACTAGAAGTAGAGCAACAATGCACACTGAAGTAGATGCAACAACAACAACACTAGAAATAGATGCAACAACAACAACACTAGAAGTAGATACAACTACAGCAACACTAGAAGTAGATACAACAACAGCAACACTAGAAGTAGATACAACTACAGCAACACTAGAAGTAGATACAACAACAGCAACACTAGAAGTAGATACAACAACAGCAACACTAGAAGTAGATACAACTACAGCAACACTAGAAGTAGATACAACAACAGCAACACTAGAAGTAGATACAACTACAGCAACACTAAGGAATAGTAGAAGTTTGCAACTAAAAGCAACACTAGAAGTAGATGCAACAACAACAACACTAGAAGTAGATACAACTACAGCAACACTAGAAGTAGTTGCAACTACAGCAACACTAGAAGTAGTTGCAACTACAGCAACACTAGAAGTAGATGCAACAACAACAACACTAGAAGTAGATACAACTACAGCAACACTAGAAGTAGATACAACAACAGCAACACTAGAAGTAGATGCAACAACAACAACACTAGAAGTAGATACAACAACAGCAACACTAGAAGTAGATGCAACAACAACAACACTAGAAGTAGATACAACAACAGCAACACTAGAAGTAGTTGCAACACAGCAACACTAGAAGTAGTGCAACAACAGCAACACTAGAAGTAGATGCAACAACAACAACACTAGAAGTAGATACAACAACAGCAACACTAGAAGTAGTTGCAACTACAGCAACACTAGAAGTAGTTGCAACTACAGCAACACTAGAAGTAGATGCAACAACAACAACACTAGAAGTAGATGCAACAACAACAACACTAGAAGTAGTTGCAACAACAACAACACTAGAAGTAGTTGCAACTACAGCAACACTAGAAGTAGATGCAACAACAACAACACTAGAAGTAGTTGCAACTACAGCAATACTAGAAGTAGTTGCAACTACAGCAACACTAGAAGTAGTTGCAACTACAGCAACACTAGAAGTAGTTGCAACTACAGCAACACTAGAAGTAGTTGCAACTACAGCAACACTAGAAGTAGATGCAACAACAACAACACTAGAAGTAGATGCAACAACAACAACACTAGAAGTAGTTGCAACTACAGCAACACTAGAAGTAGTTGCAACTACAGCAACACTAGAAGTAGATGCAACAACAACAACACTAGAAGTAGTTGCAACTACAGCAACACTAGAAGTAGATGCAACAACAACAACACTAGAAGTAGATGCAACAACAACACTAGAAATGGATGCAACAACAACAACACTAGAAGTAGATGCAACAACAGCAACACTAGAAGTAGATGCAACAACAACACTAGAAATGGATGCAACAACAACAACACTAGAAGTAGATGCAGCAACAACAACACTAGAAGTAGATGCAACAACAACACTAGAAATGGATGCAACAACAACAACACTAGAAGTAGTTGCAACTACAGCAACACTAGAAGTAGTTGCAACTACAGCAACACTAGAAGTAGATGCAACAACAACAACACTAGAAGTAGTACAACAACAGCAACACTAGAAGTAGATGACAACAACAACAACACTAGAAGTAGATGCAACAACAACAACACTAGAAGTAGATGCAACAACAGCAACACTAGAAGTAGATGCAACAACAGCAACACTAGAAGTAGATGCAACAACAGCAACACTAGAAGTAGATGCAACAACAACAACACTAGAAGTAGATGCAACAACAACAACACTAGAAGTAGATGCAACAACAGCAACACTAGAAGTAGATGCAACAACAGCAACACTAGAAGTAAAATGCAACAACAGCAACACTAGAAGTAGATGCAACAACAGCAACACTAGAAGTAGATGCAACAACAACAACACTAGAAGTAGATGCAACAACAACAACACTAGAAGTAGATGCAACAACAACAACACTAGAAGTAGATGCAACAACAACAACACTAGAAGTAGATGCAACAACAGCAACACTAGAAGTAGATGCAACAACAACAACACTAGAAGTAGATGCAGCAACACAACACTAGAAGTAGATGCAACAACAACAACACTAGAAGTAGATGCAACAACAACAACACTAGAAGTAGATTGCAGCAACAACAACACTAGAAGTAGATGCAACAACAGCAACACTAGAAGTAGATGCAACAACAGCAACACTAGAAGTAGATGCAACAACAGCAACACTAGAAGTAGATGCAGCAACAACAACACTAGAAGTAGATGCAACAACAACAACACTAGAAGTAGATGCAACAACAACAACACTAGAAGTAGATGCAACAACAACAACACTAGAAGTAGATGCAACAACAACAACACTAGAAGTAGATGCAACAACAACAACACTAGAAGTAGATGCAACAACAACAACACTAGAAGAGATGCAACAACAACAACACTAGAAGTAGATGCAACAACAACAACACTAGAAGTAGATGCAACAACAACAACACTAGAAAGTAGATGCAGCAACAACAACACTAGAAGTAGATGCAACAACAACAACACTAGAAGTAGATGCAACAACAACAACACTAGAAGTAGATGCAGCAACAACAACACTAGAAGTAGATGCAACAACAGCAACACTAGAAGTAGATGCAACAACAACAACACTAGAAGTAGATGCAGCAACAACAACACTAGAAGTAGATGCAACAACAACAACACTAGAAGTAGATGCAACAACAACAACACTAGAAGTAGATGCAGCAACAACAACACTAGAAGTAGATGCAACAACAGCAACACTAGAAGTAGATGCAACAACAACAACACTAGAAGTAGATGCAGCAACAACAACACTAGAAGTAGATGCAACAACAACAACACTAGAAGTAGATGCAACAACAACAACACTAGAAGTAGATGCAGCAACAACAACACTAGAAGTAGATGCAACAACAGCAACACTAGAAGTAGATGCAACAACAGCAACACTAGAAGTAGATGCAACAACAGCAACACTAGAAGTAGATGCAGCAACAACAACACTAGAAGTAGATGCAACAACAACAACACTAGAAGTAGATGCAACAACAACAACACTAGAAGTAGATGCAACAACAACAACACTAGAAGTAGATGCAACAACAACAACACTAGAAGTAGATGCAACAACAACAACACTAGAAGTAGATGCAACAACAACAACACTAGAAGTAGATGCAACAACAACAACACTAGAAGTAGATGCAACAACAACAACACTAGAAGTAGATGCAACAATACTAGAATTTGTTTAATTTTCACTCTTTCTCACTTTCTGATGTTTACACTGTAAGTGGGTCGGTGTAATTATTCAGAGCTTCGTAAAGATTCCTGGAATATCTTCGTAAACTCTATAACATTCTTGGAATAGTTGTGTCTGCTAATTCACATATTTACTAACCATACCACGGGTGGGGATCGAACCCGCGATTAGAGAGTCTCAAAACTCCAGACTGTGGCTTGCTGGTCCAGTGGCTAACGCGACGGTCTGGAGTTTTGAGACTCTCTGATCGCGGGTTCTATCCCCGCCCGTGGTATGGTTTGTTTGCAGTCGTATCATTACGATTTCGTGAATCACATATTTACTCTCGGGATTTCTTTATGTGGTAGAGCGTTCAGTTCGCTTCTCCATTAAGGTAGATATAACCTTATAAAAGATATAAGGATCCCCAGGTCATTGATTGTAGAGAATAGTTAGTAGGTAGTTTGTGATGTGGTGGTTGACGATGTATAGCTTTATAGATGAATGGTTCAGAGAACCGACAAGTGTCTAATTTATCAACGATGTATAGCTACTGGTAGCTGGCGTTGTATAACTGCTGGTAGCTAGCGTTGTATAGCTGATGATAGTTGATGGTTGGTATTGTGTAGCTGATGGCAGTCGATGGTTGTCAATATATAGCTGTTTTATACAGGGTTTCTGATGTAAATATTGATGTATATTGTCTTACCGTGTTTCATTAAGTTTCACTATGGCTTTGGTAAGCAGCTCAGTTCGTTGCTCCTTCCCTCTGTAATATCATCAACAAAGAGATGAATGACTCGCGAAATCGCAATAACACAATTGTGCCGATGAATCCAGTCCTCTTCTCGAGTACAGGTGATTACTTTTATTTCCCCCTGTAACTCCTGCTTGTAACTCTGCATGAGTTCTGAACGGTGGTCAGAAAGCTTCCATCCACTGCAATATCTGTTGCCGTGAAAGACTCCAGCTGCAGTTACTTTGGTCTGGATCTACTGAGGCACCAGAGAAGGCAGAAGAGATCACGACTCACAGACAACTCAGTTGATTCTTCTCATCACCGACAGAAACTTTACACAGTGGCAGCAAGACACGTTTACCCTCTGGATAGAGCTTTATCGAGTTTTTGTACACGCTCCAGAGGCTTCTAACCTCTTGGTCGCTACCCTAAGTAGGATCGCTAAGTAGTTTTCTGAGGGTGGGAAAGCCATCAAAATTCCTTTACTGGAGACACAGAAGTTAACTCTGAGGCTCAGTTGCATGCTGCCTGGAAACTTTATTAACACAGCGTTTGGTCTGTACATGAGTTCAAGTCCTTGCAATACGATACAGAACACGCCTATTTATATTTTAATGAAACGGAGTGTGAGCAAGTGAGTATTTGACGTGGGACCAAAACGGGGGGGGCGGGTGGAGCACTGCAGAAGACCTACTGTGTTGGTCAAGGAGCACTGGATGAGGCCTACTGTGTAGGCTAGAAATCACTGCAAGAGGCCTATTGAGGGACTGAACTCCAATCAAGGCTGAGGGACTGAACACCAGTCAAGGCTAAGGGACTGAACACCTATCAAAGCTGAGGGACTGAACACAAGGGACTAAACCATGTCCTAAATGAAGCATGTTTGGAAGATATCTTAAGTACCAGTGCCTTGAAAAGATTAACTTCTTGGTAGCTGAAGTATTTTCAAGGCATATTCCTCTAAGAAAAAGAAGAGAAGTAAACTGGAGAGAGATACTCCCTCTAAAGAAGAAGATGAAGAACCACTGAGTTCCTCAAGAATACACAAAAAACCCGCACGTAGAAGAGAGGAGTTCAAGACAACGTTTCGGTCCGACTTGGACCATTTGTAAAGTCACACTAACGAAAAGGAGGGAAGGAGGGGTATATATAGGCGGGAGGTGGTAGTAGTAGTAGTAGTAGTAGTAGTAGTGGTGGTGGAGATAGGAAGTAGTAGTGGGGAAGATAGTAAGAAGGAGGAGGAGCCAGTGAAACACTAAGAACAAGGAACACTGTAAGGGAGCTAGGTGCCCACAGAGGGTAAGAGCAAGAACACAGAGGGGAGGTGGGAAATGCATAAATAATGAAGGAACAAATACACGAGGCAGAGGAAAGACAACCCAAAGGAGAAAAAGGAAAGAGGAAAGGGGAAGAGGGAGAAGAAGAAGAAGAAGGAGGAATCAGGCTAAGTTACGGGTGTTCTGAAGTTTGGAGCATTTTACAATGTAGTGGGATAGGAAGGCATCTCCTTTCCTCTATGTGCGGGTTTTTTGTATATCGTTCCAGTCACGGTATTGTGCCTTTTTTGTTATTCCTCAAGAATGCTAGATTATCTAAAACATGGAAGGAAACGTCAACCAGGGAAGTGGAAAATATTGAGCTTACGTTAAAGGACTAATACAGGATCCATGAGAGACAAGAGGAGCTAAAAGCGATTAGTGAAATTGAAAAAATCGAAATATTTCCTTTCGTATGCTAAAAACAAGTTAAAAACAACATCTAGTATAGGGCCCCTGCTCAGACAAGACGGATCCTACACTGACGACAACAAAGAAAAGAGTGAGATGCTGAAATCTCAATACGACTCTTTATTTAGCGAGGCACTAATTAGTCTAAAGGTCGACAATCCAAATATTTTTTTCATGAATGAGCCTCAAAACCCTGTCAATTTTTGCCAAATTTCCAACATAACCCTAACTCCACTAGATTTTGAGAAAGCCATTGACAACATCCCCATGCACTCAGCCCCAGGCAAGAAATCCCCCCTCTCGCGGGCCCTAAGTATACTATGGAGAAGGAGCTAAGACATGGGTGAAATTCCACAGCCACTAAAACAACGGAAATAGCCCCACTCCATAAAGGTGGCAGCAAAGCAATAGCTAAGAACTATAGACCAATAGCTCTAACGTCTTGAAAGAGTTCTAAAAAGCATGACTGTTAACCACTTGGACTCCCAACAATTGCACAATCCAGGGCAGCATGGGTTCAGAGCAGGTCGCTCCTGCCTCTCACAACTACTGGATCACTATGATATGGTTTTGGATGAACTGGAAAGCAAACAGAATGCTGATGTAGTATACACAGATTTTGCAAAAGCCTTTGACAAGACTCACGAAATCGTAATGACACGATTGCAAACAAACCATACCCCGGCCGGGATTGAACCCGCGGTCATAGAGTCTCAAAACTCCAGCCCGTCGCGTTAGCCACTAGACCAGCTAGCCACAATAAGATTGTCAACTAGGTTTTATTACACATGGAAGTAGCACAGGCACCACTGTGACCAAAATGCAAAGTTTTTACAGACGAATCTCCAGCAGCGTGCCGTGAGAACTCAACTCATCCCTTCACTGCCGTCAACATGACTCACGGCGTAAGGACTTGAACTGAGTTCGTCACGGCCACGACTAGCTGGAGATTCGTCTGTAAAAACTTGCATTTGTGGTCACAGTGGTGCCTGTGCTAACCTTCCTATGGTGTAGAAATATACCTAGTTGGACTAATCTTATTGTGGCTAGCTGGTCTAGTGGCTAACGCGACGGGCTGGAGTTTTGAGACTCTATGACCGCGGGTTCAACCCGGCCGGGGTATGGTTTGCCTTTGACAAGTGTGATCATGGTGTAATAGCACACAAAATGCGTGCTAAAGAGATAACTGGCAAAGTAGATAGATGGACCTGCCCCGCATGAGCCAGTAGGCCTGCTGCAGTGTTCCTTCTTCCTTATGTTCTTATGTCTTATCTTCATCTTTCTAACCAATCGAACACAAAGAGTAATAGTAAACAGAGTTAAATCGGAAGCTGCCATAATGAAGAACTCTGTTCAACAAGGCGCTGTGCTCGCCCCTATACTGTTTCTTATCCTCATATCAGACACTCTCATGCATCATCCTTTGCATGAGAGTGTCATCCATTGAGGACACAGTAAATCACCAAGAAGATATAAACCAAGTTTTCCAATGGGCAACGGAGGACAATATGATGTTCAATGAAGACAAATTCCAACTACTCTGTTATGGAAAACTGGAGGAAATAATAACTAGGACTGAGTATACTACAACCACTAATCACACAATAGAGCGGAAAAGTAATGTGAATGACCTGGGAGTGGTAATATCTGAGGATCTCACCTTTAAGGATCACAACAATGCCACGATCACCTCTGAGAGAAAAATGTTAGGATGGATAATAAGAACATTTAAGACAAGAGATGCCAAGCTAATGATGATTCTTTTTGAATCACTTGTTCTCTCTAGGCTGGAATACTACATGGTGAAATTTCAGATCTAGAGAATGTACAGAGAATCTAACTATGCTGCACATATAAGTTCCATCAAACACCTTAACTGCTGGGAACGCTTGGAAGCACTTAACTCACTGCAGCGCAGGCGAGAGAGATACATCATAATCTACACCTGGAAGATCCTGGAGGGACTGGTCCTTAATTTGCACACAGAAATCACTCCCTACGAAAGCAAAAGACTTGGCAGGCGATGCAAAATACCCCCAGTGAAAAGTAGGGGCGACATTAGTACACTAAGAGAAAACGTCATAAGTGTCCGGGGTCCAAGACTGTTCAACAGCCCCCCACCAGCCATAACGGGAATTACCAATAGATCCCTGGTTGTTTTCAAGTCAGTGCAGGATAAGCCGGGCTGTGGTTCGTACTTTGAACTACATGCGGCCAACAGTAACAGCCTATTTGATCAGGCCCTGATCCACCGGGAGGCCTGGTCATAGACCGGGCCGCGGGGGCGTTGATCGCCGGAATACCCTTCAGGTAGGTAGACCATTCAAGGCTGAGGGACTGAACACCTGTCAAGGCTGAGGGATTGAACACTTATCAAGGCTGCTGGATTGAATACCTAATGAGGCTGAGGGACTGATCACCTCAAACAGCTTTGTCTGATCTTCCACTCTTCCATCGTGTTCAGAAACTAGTCTCTGCATTGGATTGCTAAAGCAATCCAAGTGTTGCACATGCTTCCTTGTTCTGTTCGATGGTATCATGGTGGCAGGTCAGAGCAGCTTCCAGACATTTTCGTCGCGTTATCTCTCTTTTATACCAAGTCAGAGTCTTTCTATAACTTCAATTGAGGGATTTGTCTGTGTGTATGACGCAGTCATTACTCATGTTATGTGTTGCACATACATGTTGGCGCTTCTGTATCCCAGCTGGCAGCTGACGAACATATCATCTGTTGCCTGGTAGGCAACATTCTCGCCTCACACACTGAGTGTCCGTGGTTTAATCCCCGACAAGGGTGGAAACGTTGGGAGTGTTTCCTAACACCTGCTGTCCCCTTCACCTAGAGGCAATTAGGTACCTGAATGTTAGTCGACTGGTGTGGGTCGCATCCTGGGAGACATGATTTAAGGCCCACAATGGAAATAAGACAGACAGTCCTCGATGTCGCACTGACTTTCTTGGGTTATTCTGGGTTAAAAATCCGAAAAAAAATATTTCCGCAGGTGCCACAATAATATAGGAAAACACAGTTTTTACCTACATTTGTGGATGAGTGGAAGAATGTGGCGAGTCGAGTAGTTGAAGGTAAGTAGCTGGGTAGTAGTAGTATGTCATAGTTGAGATAGATGTATTAGTGAAGAAAGATGAACTTGAAAAGGACCTACCTAGCAACTTGCCTGTAGTATATATAATATTAATGTTATGGGAGACAGGAGCTGGAGAAAGACAGTGGAAAGACTGGGGGAATACTCACTGAAATATTGTGTTAGAATCCTCTTGTTGTTAATCTCGGTCACTCCAGATGTACAGGTGGGAAGGAAAACTTAAGCTTCAGTGATGAAGAAGATCCCTGAGTGGCAGTGACGCTTGGCCCATCAGGTGACTCATCTAAACTTAGGTCTTCCTGATCACATAAGGAGTTCCTTATGGTTATAAACATAACCATAATTTTTAAAAGGGTGGACGGGCAAGCCAAAGGAAGGCCTCGGTCAGATAACCAAAAGCTCCAGCTGCGGGTCTTCGTATGACTAAGACCCGCGTCAGGAAACACTTGACCTGTTTCCTGACAAACCTCACCTAACCCTGCACACACGTACATTGGAGTGTGACAAAGGTACCATGACTGAAAGCGTTGCGAGTGATAATTAAAACACAGGTGTTTCACGTTCACATCTTTATTTCCAAAAAATATAAATCTGTCAAAAATAAAGATACTAAAATATTGTACATGTATTTTGCCCGTCAATCTGCTCCATTATATATCATTATTATCATAATAAAATACTCTAGTGTGAGCATTTTTAGTTTTTCTGTTTCTTGTGATGAAAGGTCAAGGTTAAACTATTCACATATAGGTCTATCGCCACGAGCCAGTACTAGGCCTTCTGCAGTGCTTCTGTGTTCTTAATGTGGTTCCAGAGGTTGGCAAGGTCTTCAGTAGTGCCTAATGTTATTATTGTTACTGTTATGACTCACCAACCCACCTACTAGCACTTCCAGCCTACTAGCACTTCCAGCCTACTAGCACTTCCAGTCTACTAGCACTTCCAGTCTACTAGCACTTCCAGCCTACTAGCACTTCCAGCCTACTAGCACTTCAGTCTACTAGCACTTCCAGTCTACTAGCACTTCCAGCCTACTAGCACTTCCAGCCTACTAGCACTTCCAGTCTACTAGCACTTCCAGTCTACTAGCACTTCCAGCCTACTAGCACTTCCAGTCTCTAGCACTTCCAGTCTACTAGCATTCCAGTCATACTAGCACTTCCAGCCATACTAGCACTTCCAGTCTACTAGCACTTCCAGTCTACTAGCACTTCCAGCCTACTAGCACCTCCAGTCTACTAGCACTTCCAGTCTACTAGCACTTCCAGCCTACTAGCACTTCCAGCCTACTAGCACTTCCAGTCTACTAGCACTTCCAGTCTACTAGCACTTCCAGCCTACTAGCACTTCCAGCCTACTAGCACTTCCAGTCTACTAGCACTTCCAGTCTACTAGCACTTCCAGCCTACTAGCACTTCCAGTCTACTAGCACTTCCAGTCTACTAGCACTTCCAGCCAACTAGCACTTCCATCCTACTAGCACTTCCAGTCTACTAGCACTTCCAGCCTACTAGCACTTCCAGCCTACTAGCACTTCCAGCCTACTAGCACTTCCAGCCTACTAGCACTTCCAGTCTACTAGCACTTCTAGCCAACTAGCACTTCCAGCCTACTAGCACTTCCAGCCTACTAGCACTTCCAACCTACTAGCACTTCCAGCCTACTAGCACTTCCAGTCTACTAGCACTTCCAGTCTACTAGCACTTCCAGCCAACTAGCACTTCCAGCCTACTAGTACTTCCAGCCTACTAGCACTTCCAGCCAACTAGCACTTCCAGCCTTCTAGCACTTCCAGTCTACTAGCACTTCCAGTCTACTAGCACTTCCAGCCTACTAGCACTTCCAGCCTACTAGCACTTCCAGCCAACTAGCACTTCCAGCCTACTAGCACTTCCAGCCTACTAGCACTTCCAGCCTACTAGCACTTCCAGCCTACTAGCACTTCCAGCCTACTAGCACTTCCAGCCTACTAGCACTTCCAACCTACTAGCACCTCCAGCCTACTAGCACTTCCAGTCTACTAGCACTTCCAGCCAACTAGCACTTCCAGCCTACTAGTACTTCCAGCCTACTAGCACTTCCAGCCAACTAGCACTTCCAGCCTACTAGCACTTCCAGCCAACTAGCACTTCCAGCCTACTAGCACTTCCAGCCTACTAGCACTTCCAGTCTACTAGCATTTCTAGCCAACTAGCACTTCCAACCTACTAGCACTTCCAGCCTACTAGCACTTCCAGCCTACTAGCACTTCCAACCTACTAGCACATCCAGCCTACTAGCACTTCCAGCCTACTAGCACTTCCAGCCTACTAGCACTTCCAGCCTACTAGCACATCCAGCCTACTATCACTTCCAGCCTACTAGCACTTCCAATCTACTAGCATTTCCAGCCTACTAGCACATTCAGCCTACTAGCACTTCCAGCCTACTAGCACATCCAGCCTACTAGCACTTCCAGCCTACTAGCACATCCAGCCTACTAGCACTTCCAGCCTACTAGCACTTCCAGCCTACTAGCACTTTCAGCCTACTAGCACATCCAGCCTACTAGCACTTCCAGCCTACTAGCACATCCAGCCTACTAGCACTTCCAGCCTACTAGCACATCCAGCGTACTAGCACTTCCAGCCTACTAGCACATCCAGCCTACTAGCACTTCCAGCCTACTAGCACAATTAGCCTACTAGCACTTCCAGCCTACTAGCACATTCAGCCTACTAGCACTTCCAGCCTACTAGCACATTCCAGCCTACTAGCTACTTCCAGCCTACTAGCACTTCCAGCCTACTAGCACATCCAGCCTACTAGCACTTCCAGCCTACTAGCACTTCCAGCCTACTAGCACTATCCAGCCTACTAGCACATCCAGCCTACTAGCACTTCCAGCCTACTAGCACTTCCAGCCTATAGCACCATCCAGCCTAGTAGCACTTCCAGCCTACTAGCACTTCCAGCCTACTAGCAACCTTCCAGCCTACTATGCACATACAGCCTACTAGCACTTCCAGCCTACTAGCACATCCAGCCTACTAGCACTTCCAGCCTACTAACACATCCAGCCTACTAGCACTTCCAGCCTACTAGCACATCCAGCCTACTAGCACTTCCAGCCCTACATAGCACTTCCAGCCTACTAGCACTTCCAGTCTACTAGCACTTCAGCCTACTAGCGCTTCCAGCCTACTAGCATTCCAGCCTACTAGCACTTCCAGCCTACTAGCACTTCCAGCCTACTGCACTTCCAGCCTACTAGCACTTCCAGCCTACTAGCACATCCAGCCTACTAGCACTTCCGCCTACTAGCACTTCAGCCTACTAGCACTTCCAGCCTACTAGCACTTCCAGCCTACTAGCACATCCAGCCTACTAGCACTTCCAGCCTACTAGCACTTCCAGCCTACTAGCACTTCCAGCCTACTAGCACATCCAGCCTACTAGCACTTCCAGCCTACTAGCACTTCCAGCCTACTAGCACATCCAGCCTACTAGCACTTCCAGCCTACTAGCACTTCCAGCCTACTAGCACTTCCAGCCTACTAGCACATCCAGCCTACTAGCACTTCCACGCCTACTAGCACTTCCAGCCTACTAGCACTTCCAGCCTACTAGCACTTCCAGCCTACTAGCACATCCAGCCTACTAGCACTTCCAGCCTACTAGCACTTCCAGCCTACTAGCACTTCCAGCCTACTAGCACATCCAGCCTACTAGCACTTCCCGCCTACTAGCACTTCCAGCCTACTAGCACTTCCAGCCTACTAGCACTTCCAGCCTACTAGCACATCCAGCCTACTAGCACTTCCCGCCTACTAGCACTTCCCGCCTACTAGCACTTCCAGCCTACTAGCACTTCCAGCCTACTAGCACTTCCAGCCTACTAGCACATCCAGCCTACTAGCACTTCCCGCCTACTAGCACTTCCAGCCTACTAGCACTTCCAGCCTACTAGCACTTCCAGCCTACTAGCACTTCCAGCCTACTAGCACTCCCAGGAAAGGCTGATGCTGCAGAAGGTTTAGAAGTATTATAAGACTTAGCAAAGCTTGACAAAGTCAAGCTGTGCCATGACGAAACTCTGCTGTCAGATGTCAACACTGCCATGAGACACGTGGACTGTTGTGGGATCCTTTATTGACGATGTTTCGCTCACACGGAGGGGCTGATTGGAGGAGGGACATCATAAGAACATAAGAAAAAAGGAACAGCGGGAGGGAGGAAGATAAAGAGATAAATAAAGAGATAGATATATAGATAGATAGAGAGATAGATAGATAGATAGATAGAGAGAGAGAGAGAGGAGAGAGAGAGAGAGATAGAGAGAGAGAGAGAGAGAGAGAGAGAGAGAGAGAGAGAGAGAGAGAGAGAGGAGAGAGAGAGAGAGAGAGAGAGAGAGAGAGAGAGAGAAGAGAGAGAGAGAGAGAGAGAGAGAGAGAGAGAGAGAGAGGGTGAGGGAGCGCGGGCGGTGAGAGCAGAGGTTGGCAGGACCACCACCACCACCACCAACACACACTCCAGCCATCATGGTGGAGCCTCGGTGTTGAAATCTCTCTCTCCTGCTTACCTCTCCCTCCTTCCCTCCCTCCCTCCCTCCCTCCTGTTTCCTCTCCCTCCTGTATTCTTCTTTCCTACCTCCTGCCTTTTCCACCGTTGCTTATGTATCTGTTTTCTAAGCTACTTGTGTTTACATATTTGTGTCCTTGCTTGAGGAGCTCTGTCGTATGTATACTTAAAACTGTGTAGGACATTTACTGCTAGCACTAACCCCTGGTGCCAACATTGACCCCTGGTGCCAGCACTGACCCTTGGTGCCAACACTGATCCTTGGTGCCAACAATGACCTTTAGTGTAAACACTAACCTCTGGTGCCAACACTGACCTCTGGTGCCAACACTGACCTCTGGTGCCAACACTGACCTCTGATGCCAACACTGACCCCTGGTGCCAGCACTGACCCCTGGTGCCAACACTAACCTCTGGTGCCAAAACTGACCTCTGGTGCCAACACTGACCCCTAGTGCCAGCACTGACCCCCAGTGCTAGCACTGAATCCTGGTGCCAGCACTGACCCCTGGTGACAACACTGATCCCTGGCGCCAACACTGATCCCTGGTGCCAACACTGATCCCTGGTGCCAACACTGACCCCCTAGTGCCAGCATTGACCCCTGGTGCCAACACTGACCCCTGGTGCCAACACTAACCCCTGGTACCAACACTAAACTCTGGTGCCAACACCGACTCCTGGTGACAACACTGACTCCTGGTGCCAACACTGATTCCTGGTGCCAACACTGACTTCTGGTGCCAACAATAATCTCTGGTCCTTCGTAAACATCAGTGTCTACTTAATTCCTCTAGCTTTTGTACTTATAATAGACTTTAGGGGTCGATTATTACAATCTTGGGGGAGCGCTAAACCTAGAGGATTATATAGCGCATGTGGGGGGGGGATGGAAGGCATTCAGGCTCAATTCAGGGAACTGGAGCACAGATCCAATTCCCTAGATCAAGAGCCCCTCACAAGCATCATGGAACCTCCCTTGAGGGGCTTTAGGGGTTGAGTTCTGGTTCCTGGCTTCGCCTCTCATCTCGCCACTTGCCAGATTTACTTCTTGCTAGCCTCGTGGGCCCTGTCGTGCCTGTTTGTAAAGCTGCGTATGGAGTCTGCCTCCACCACTTCTTCATCTGGACCATTCCACTTTCCGACTACCCTGAGACTAAAGAAATACTTCCTGACATCCAGGTAGTTCATCAGTGTCTTTAACTTCCGGCTGTGTTCCCGGGTTCCCGTTTCTCTCATTACAAGTATCTTGCTCCTGTCTACCCTAGCTATACCCCAGAGCATTTTGAGTGTTGTTATCATGTCGTCCCTGGTATTTCTATCAGCCAGTGTCATTAGATTCAATTCCATCAGCTTCTCCTCATAGCTCATGTTCCTTAACTCAGGAATAAACCTTGTTGTATACTTCTGCACTTTCTCTAGTGTCTTAGCAAGCTTTTATAGGTGAAGGTTCCACACTGGTGTTCCGCACTCTAAGACAGAACTGACATGTGTTGTATAGAACCCGCAATGATTCTTTGTTGAAATTCCTGAAAGCAAGTTTTAGATTTGGCAGTCGAGCATTGGCTGCAGAGGTTATTTAATTTATGTAAGGCACTATGCTTACCCCTAGGTTCTTCAGTCTGAGTGAGGTCTGCAGCCTCTGTCCCCCGAGTTTATACTCCGTGTCCAGTCTTCTGGACACGAAGTATAAACTGATGACCTTGCATTTGCTGGGATTTAATTCAAGCAACAACTTACCTGACCAATCTTGCAATTTGTCCAGATCTAGTTGCAGCTTTCTCTGTTCTTATCTGATTTTATTTTTCTCATTAGTTTTACATCATCAGCAAGAAGGGATACATCTGACTCATCCAGTCTGGAATATCCTTCACATAAACCAGAAACAATAGTGGTTCCAGTACCGATCCTTGTGATGCCTCGCTAGTTACACTTGCCCACTCAGACGGCTCTTTCCGGACGATTACCCTTTTCCTTCCTCTGAGATAATCTTGATTCACTGGAGTACGTTCCCTCTTACTCCCGCCTGCACCTCAAGTTTTTCTCCAAAGTCTCACGTGAGGTACAGTATTAAATGTCTTCCTGCAGTCTAAGAAAATGAAGACAGATGCAGCTAATGTGACATTTTATACCTATAAATTACCACAATAAAATATCACATTAGTTGCGTCTGTACAAATTTACCTAATATTTTGCGGGTAATTCTACATTATTACTAAGAAAATGCAATCCACCCGCCCCTCCCTCTCTTCCCTGTCTCACTTCCGTTACTTTGTTGTAGAATTCCAAGAGAGTGGTAGGAAAATAACCATCTATGACCTATCTTTAGTTAGTAATCCTTAGTTAATTTACTTGATTATGAGTTAGTGAAATGTCATTCTCTAAGTATCAGAACTTGTATATCAACGTGCTCCTGTCTCATGAACCATTGAACTGTATGTCCAAGCTTGTGACAATGATTTCCTTTCTGTGTGTAGTGATAACTGTGGTTCACATTCTCTGCGTCTTGTATACCGAGTATAACATGACTTACAATCCGCATTCCGAGTCGCTTCATGGTTACGTGTGTGTTAGTAGTTGGTTTCAGAAGTGCTTCAGCCTGCTGCTGCATGGAAACCATGGGTGGACACCGTGTGTCATGTCCATAGCCTGTTGATGTTCCAGCTCAATCGGAGTGTTTTTGTCGCCGTTTCCTCGTTTGTGGTGAAAGTGTCCATACCTGTTGGTGGTGCGATGGCCGGGCGTTCTTGCCTGTCCTTTGTTCCACTGGAGGACCTCTTGAAGGATCTGTTTCAACACTTCAAGACTTCCGTGTGTCGTTTCCTGTGAGTTCTTTGTTTCCTGTGTGTGTGTGTGTTGTGTGTGGTGGTGTATATGTGTGTGTATGTGTGTGTATGTGTGTGTGTGTGTGTGTGTGTGTGTACCCTCCTAATTGTACTCACTTAATTGTGGTTGCAGGGGTTGAGTCACAGCTCCTGGCCACGCTTCTTCACTGGTCGCTGCTAGATCACTCTTCCTGCTCCATGAGCTTTATCATACCTCTTCTTAAAGTTATGTATGGGTCTTGCCTCCACTACTTCACTTCCCAGACTATTCCACTTCCTCACAACTCTGTGATTGAAGAAACACTTCCTAACATCCCTGTGTGTATGTGTGTGTGTACTCACCTAATTATCCTCACCTAATTGTGGTTGCAGGGGTCGAGACAGAGCTCATGGCCCCGCCTATTCTCCGAACGCTACTAGGTCCTCTCTCTCCCTACTCCCTGAGCTTTATCATACCTCGTCTTAAAGCTATGTATGGTTCCTGCCTCCACTACATCACTCACCAGACTGTTCCACTTCCTGACTACTCTATGGCTGAAGAAATACTTCCTAACATCCTTTTGACTCATCTGAGTCTTCAACTTCCAAGTGTGACCCCTTGTTTCTGTGTCCCCTCTCTGGAACATCCTGTTTCTGTCCACCTTGTCTATTCCACTTCGGAGTCTATTCCTTCCTTCATGTCGTTCACAAATACCAGAAACAGCACTGGTCCTAGGACTGACCTCTGTGGAACCCCACTCGTCACAGGCGCCCACTCTGACACCTCGCCACGTACCATGACTCGCTGCAGTCTTCCTGACAGGTATTCCCTGGTCCATTGTGTGTGTGTGTGTGTGTGTGCGTGTGTGTGTATGAGTGTGTGTGTGTGTGTGTGTGTGTGTGTGTGTGTGTGTGTGTGTGTGTGTGGGGTGTGTTGTGTTGTGTGTGTGTGTCTGGTGTGTGTCTGGTGTGTGTGTGTGTGTGTGTGTGTGTGTGTGTGTGTGTGTGTGTGTGTGTGTGTGTGTGTGTGTGTGTGTGTGTGTGTGTGTGTGTGTGTGTGTGTACGTACTCACCTATTTGTGGTTGCAAGGGTCGAGTCACAGTTCTTGACCTCGCCTCTTCACTGATTGCTCCTAGGTCCTCTCTCTCCTTGCTCCATGAGCTTTATCAAACCTCGTCTTAAAACTATGAGTGGTTCCTGCCTCCACACCGTCACTTTCTAGGCTATTCCACTTCCTGACCACTCTGTCTGAAGGAATACTTCCTAGCATCCCTTTGACTCCTCTTCGGATTCTTCAACTTCCAATTGTGACCCCTTGTTTCTGTGTCTCATCTCCGGAACATCCTGTTTTTGTCCACCTTGTCAATTCCTCGCAGTATTTTATATGTCGTTATCATGTCTCCCCTGACCCTCCTGTCCTCCAATGTCGTCAGGCCAATTTCCCTTAATATTTCTCCATAGGGCAATCCCCTTAGCTCTGGGACTACTCTTGTTGCAAAGCATTGCACTTTCTCTAATTTCTTGACGTGCTTGACCAGGTGTGGATTCCAAACTGGTGCTGCATACTCCAATATGGGCCTGACGTATATGGTGTACGTATATGGTGTATGGTGTGCGTACGTACTGAGGTACTGGAATGCTATTCTTAAGTTTGCTAGACTCCCGTATGCTGCAGCAGTTATCTAGTTGATACGCGCCTCAGGAGATGTGCTCGGCATTATATTCACCCTAGGGTCTTTTTTCTTGAGTGAGGTTTGCAGTCTTTGGCCACCTAGACTATACTCTGTCTGCGATCTTCTTTGCCCTTCCCCGATCTTCATGACTTTGCATTTGGTGGGGTTAAATTCAAGGAGCAAGTTGCTTGACCAGGCTTGTAGCCTTTCCAGGTCTCTTTGTAGTCCTGTCTGATCCTCAACCAATTTAATTCTCCTCATTAACTTCATATCATCTACAAACAGCTGAGTCTATCCCTTCCGTTATATCATTCACATCCACCAAAAACAGCACAGGTTCTAGGACTGACCCCTGTGGATCCCCACTCGTCACAGCTTCCCACTCTGACACGTCGTCACATACCATGACTCGTTGTTGCCTCCGTCAGATATTCTCTGATCCATTGCAGTGTCTTTCCTGTTAAGCATGCCTGATCCTCTAACTTTTGCATTAACCTCTTGTAAGGAACTGTGTCGAAGGCCTTCTTGCAGTCCACGAAAATGCAGTCTATCCACCCCTCTCTCTCGTGTCTTACTTCTGTTACCCTGTCATAAAACTTCAGTAGGTTTGTGACACAGGATTTTCCTTCCCTGAAACCATGATGGTTATCATTTATAAGCTTTTGTCTTTCTAGGTGCTCCACCATCCCCTCAAGGAAGGTTCCTTGATGTTGGTGAGGGGCTCTTGATTTAGGGAATTGGATCTGTGTTCCAGTTCCCCGAATTAAGCCTGAATGCCTTCCACATCCCCCCCCCAGGCGCTGTATAATCCTCCGGGTTCAGCGCTTCCCCCTTGATTATAATAATATAATAATAATAGGTGCTCCACCACTCTTCTCCTGATGATCTTCTCCATGATTTTTCATGCTATACACATCAGTGATACAGGTCTGTAGTTTAATGCCTCGTGTCTGTCTCCTTTCTTAAAAATTGGGACTACACTTGCCATCTTCCATACCTCAGGTAGTTGACCAGTTTTAATGGATGTGTTGAAGATTTCTGTTAGTGGAACACACAGCATCTCTGCTCCCTCTCTAAGGACCCACTGAGAGATGTTGTCTGGTACCACCGCCTTTGAGGTAGTATCAAGTTCGCAAAGCAGCTTCTTCACCTCCTCCTCAGTTATGTGTATTTCATCCAGCACTTGTTGGTGTACCTCCCTATTCTGACCTAAGAACATAAGAACATAAAGAAAGGACACTGCAGCAGGCCTACTGGCCCATGCAAGACAGGTCCAATTCTCACACCAGCTTAAGCCAATGCCTTAACCTGTCAGGTCAGGTCACATTTACTTAAGGATGGAGCACGGCATCTGACCTAGTAGCAAAAGCTAGTCAGGTCCAACTCACACCCATTCATGTATTTATCTAACCTATTTTTAAAATTACACAATGATTTAGCTTCTATGACGGTACTCGGGAGTTTTTTCCGCTCATCCACAACTCTATTACCAAACCACTGCTTTCCTATATCCTTTTTGAATCTGAATTTTTCAAGCTTAAAGCCATTGCCGCGAGTCCTGTCTAGGCTAGATATTTTTAGCAAGCTATTTACATCCCCTTTATTAATTCCTGTTTTCTATTTATACACTTCAATCATACCATCCCTAATTCTACGCCTTTCGAGAGAGTGCAGATTCAGGGCCCTCAGTCTATCCTCATAGGGAAGATTTCTGATACATGGGACCAACTTTGTCATCCTCCTTTGTACGTTTTCCAGAGTATTTATATCCATTCTGTAATACGGTGACCAGAACTGAGCAGCATAGTCTAAATGAGGCATAACCAAGGATATATAGAGTTGAAGACAACCTGAGAACTTCCATTATTTATACTTCTAGATATGAAACCAAGGATTCTGTTAGCTTTATTGCGAACACTAATGCACTGTTGTCTTGATGTCAGATTACTGCTAACCAGAATTTCTAAATCCTTTTCGCAATCAGTAGTATTAAGATCTACATTATTTAGTATATATGTGGCATGGTTATTAACCTGTCCAACATTTAGAACTTTGCATTTGTCTGTATTAAACTGCATCTTCCACTCCTCCAACCACTGCATCAGTCTACTCAAATCATTCTGGAATGCTCTAATGTCCTCATAAGAATGAATTGGATTGCCTGTTTTGGGGTCGTTAGCAAATTTGCTTATGTCGCTAATTATTCCCTTATCTATGTCGTTTATGTAAATTGTGTGTGTGTGTGTGTGTGTGTGTGTGTGTGTGTGTGTGTGTGTGTGTGTGTGTGTGTGTGTGTGTGTGTGTGTGTGTGTGTGTACTCACCTAATTGTACTCACTAATTGTGGTTGCAGGGGTCGAGACTCAGCTCCTGGCCCCGCCTTTTCACTGAGTGCTACTAGGTCCTCTCTCTCCCTGCTCCATGAGCTTTATCATACCTCATTTTAAAGCTATGTATGGTTCCTGCCTCCACACCGTCACTTTCTAGGCTATTCCACTTCCTGACTACTATATGACTGAAGAAATACTTCCTAACATCCCTTTGACTCATCTGGGTCTTCAACTTCCAATTGTGACCCCTTGTTTCTGTGTGTGTGTGTGTGTGTGTGTGTGTGTGTGTGTGTGTGTGTGTGTGTGTGTGTGTGTATACTCACCTAGTTGTACTCACCTAGTTGAGGTTGCAGGGGTCGAGTCCTAGCTCCTGGCTCCGCCTCTTCACTGGTCGCTACATGGTCACTCTCCCTGAACCGTGAGCTTTATCATACCTCTGCTTAAAGCTATGTATGGATCCTGCCTCCACTACATCGCTTTCTAAACTATTCCACTTCCTGACTACTCTGTGGCTGAAGAAATACTTCCTAACATCCCTGTGATTCATCTGTGTCTTCAACTTCCAACTGTGTCCCCTTGTTACTGTGTCCAATCTCTGGAACATCCTGTCTTTGTCCACCTTGTGTGTGTGTGTGTGTGTGTGTGTGTGTGTGTGTGTGTGTGTGTGTGTGTGTGTGTGTGTGTGTGTGGTGAGGTGTACTCACCTATATGTGGTTGCAGGGGTCGAATTATAGCTCCTGGCCCCGCCTCTTCACTGGTCGATACTAATTCACTCTCTCCCTGCTCCATGAGCTCTTCATACCTCTTGTTAAAGCTATGTATGGAAATTGCTTTCTCTACTTCACTCTCCAGATTATTCCAGTTCCTGACAACTCTAAGGCTAAAGAAATACTTCCTAACATCCCTGTGACTCATCTGGGTTTTCACCTTCCAATTGTGGCCCCATGTTCCTGTGTTCCATCTCTGAAACATTCGAGCCCTGTCCACTTTGGCAATTCCTGTCAGTATTTTATACGTTGTTATCATGTCCCCCCTATCCCTCCTATCCTCTAGTGTCATCAGGTTGCTTTCCCTTAACTTCTCCTCATAAGACATACCCGTCAGTTCCGGGACTAATCGTGTTGCAATTTTTTTTTTGGCACTTTCTCTAATTTCGTGATGAGTCTGACTAGGTGAGAGTTCCATACTGGTGCTTCATATTCCAATGTAGGCCTGAAGTACACGGTGTACAATGTCCTGAATGACTCCTTACTCAGATGTCTAAACGCCAGTCTCAGGTTTGCCTATCGCCCACATGGTGCAGCAGTTATTTGATTGATGTGTGCCTCCGGGGACATGTTCCTTACACTTACTGGGGTAAAAATCCAGGAGCCATTTGCCGGACCAGACTTGTAGTCTGTCCAGATCCCCTCATAATCTTAGCTGATCCTCGAGCGCTTGTATTCTTCTCATCAGTTTCACATCATTACAGAACAGTGACACCTCTGAATCTATTCCTTCCACCATGTTATTCACGTATACAAGAAACAGCACCGGACCTAGGACTGACCCTTGTGGAATCCCGCTCGACACATGCGCCCACTCTGGCACTTCATCACGTACCAACACTCTTTGTTTCCTTCCTGTCAGGTATTCCATGATCCATTGCAGTACTTTCCCTATTATTCCTGCCTGCTCCTCTAATTTTTGCACCAGTCTCTTGTGTGGTACTGTGTCAAAAGTCTTCGTGCAATCCAAAAAGATGCATGCAATCTACCCATCCCACTCTCTCTCCTGTCTTACTTCTCTTACCTTATAGTAGAACTCAAGTAGATTTGTGACACAGGATTCCCCATCTCTGAAGCCATGCTGACTGTCATGTATGAGCCCAATCTTTTCATTGTGTTCCACTACTCTTCTCCTGATGATCGTTTCCACGACTTTATATACTATACAAGTCAGTGCTACTGGTCTGTAGTTTAATGCTGCCTGTCTGTCTCCTTTCTTAAAATTTGGAACTACATTTGCTGTATTCCTCGCCTCAGGTAATTGCCCAGTTTCGATAGATTTACTGAAGATTGCTGCTAGCGGCACACACAGTTCCTCTGCTCCCTCTCTCAGTATCCATGGAGATATATTGTCTGGGCCCACCGCCTTTCAGGTATCTAGTACATCTAGCAGTTTCTTCATCTCTACCTTGGTTATGTGTATTGTGTCCAGCACCTGCTGGTGCACCTTACCTCCACGGTTTGCTGGAAGCATTCCTGTCTCTATTGTGAATACTTCTCAGATTTTGTGTGTTTTTTCATCACATCCCTTTTTGGGTTTTTACCTTCGCCCACTCCCCTCCTTTTTTCCCCTCAGCCAAAATTACCGGGTTTCCTTGACTTTGTTTTTCTCCTAATGTGACTTTTAAAAAACAACTTTGGTTAGATTTGACTTTTGTTTGCTATGCCCGGTTTTTCGAAAAAGGGCCCCCGGGGCCCTTTTCCTTACCCTTTTGCATTTTTATTTCGGTTCTTTTTCCCTCAACCCCCAAAGTTTTCTTGATTTCCTTTCCCCTTTTTTTATTTTCCCATGCTCTAGCAAAACTTGGTTTTGGGGCCTCTTTTCACCTCCATTTTAAACGATGGGCTCATTTTTGGCCCTTTCCCAATTTTTTCTGTTCCCTTTTTTGGGTATAACTTCTCCTCTGCCTCCCTGCACTTAGGGGTTCCCCTATTAAAAATCTTTACATTTATTGTTTTTTTCCCTCTTTTTTCCTTTCCCACTGCACTTTAACAGGAAACTTCTCTTTCCAAATGTAGTCCCCCCTTTTAAAAGTTCGGCTTCCCCTCTTTTGGTTCTCTGCTGCGCTTTCCCTCCCCCGGTTTTAAACCAAAAAGGTATTAAAAATTTTCGGGACATCATGATAAACAACCCCCAAGAGGCCCTTTCCCGTGGGAATACCCATTTACTGAAAAAAATTAAAGGGTAAAATATGAATCCAGTCTTGCGGGCAACATCCTCTCCTCCTCTCTGGTTGTTTTCCAAAAACCATTTTCTGCAAAAAGTTCTCCAATAAAAAAACCCCCCCCCTCCAACATCTTAGCCCCCTGTTTCTGGCCCCCTGGGGGCCAAAGGTTTTTTCCCAGCCCAATCTCTTTATGAATAAAAACCCCCACTGTAAGTAATTTTTTTTCCCAAACCCTTTAGGACCCTCCTGGCCATTTTCGGCTAGTGTTTTGGGGTAAAAATTATTTTTGGGGGGGGGTTTGGGCCTATGGATTTGTGGTTTTTTTTCGGGTTTATTGTGTTTTTTTTCCATGAAGTGAGGGGGAAATTGAGGGGTTTCTGTAAGCATTTGTTTTTTTGGATGTTCCCTCAAAGGCTGAGCTGCCCCTGCCCTGTCATTCCCCTGCCCCCTGTCTCTCTTTTTCCTTCCTTTGATTTCGCCCCTTTGCTGTCCCTTTCATTTTTTTTCCTTTTTTTTTGTGTTCTCCCCCGGGTTTGAGGTACACTTTTTTTTGTAATCTTGAAAGTCCTTTAAGAGTGGCTTCTTTTTTGTAGTACCTGTTCCAAACCACTTCCCGTCTTGAATTCATTTGATTGGGCAATTTTTTTCCTAGAATCCCCAATTTTGAGAAAAAAATTTTTAAAAAAGAGACATTCCCCTTTTCTTTTTGTTTTGCAATTATGTTCTTAAATTTTCTGGGTTTTCCCCCCCAATGCTTCCTTTCAAAAAAAAAAGGTCCCCGCCCTTCGCCTCCTGAAGCCCATGAATTTAAATTTTTGACCTCTTTCCCCCTCCTTTTTCCCCATTTTTTTTTACCCCCCAAACTCTTGACTGATTTGAGCATCTTTGTTGGTTTTTTCCTTTTCATCTCCCAAAAACACTGATGGGTTTAAATTACTGCTTTCAAAAGACTTCTTAGCCCATCCTCCCCTTCATCCCCCACTGGGCCCGCTCCTTTTTTTAACCTCATCTTTATATCCCCGCTTCAAACACTTCCCTTTTTTCCCTTTAGTCCTTTTGTAAACCTTTTTCCTCACACTACAGCTTGTGAATTTCCCCTTTCTTTCTCTCTTTAATATTTTCTCTAAAATGCATTTCAAAAAACTTAATTTTAAAAGCTTATTTAAACCCTTTTTTTTTTTTTCCCCTTCTGTTTGAATTTTTTTCTTGAGCCGTTTCTACCAAAACTTCCTCTTCAGACCAGCCATCCTCGGGTTTTTCTCTCCTTTTTTCATCCTCCCTTTGGGGATCCCATTTTTTTTTTCCCCTTTTGGATTTTCTCTATCTTCTTCAGCTTTGTGTAAAAAAGTGGGGTGTGGGGGGTGTGTGTGGTGTGTGTGTGTGTGTGGTGTGTGTTGGTGTTGTGTGTGTGTGCGTGTTTTGGTGTGTGTGTGTGTGTTGGGGTTGTGGTGGTGTGTGTGTGGGGTACTCACCTAATTGACTCACCTAATTGTGGTTGCAGGGGTCGAAAAATCCAGCTCCTGGCCCCGGGCCCCTTTACTATTGCTTTCTAGGTTTCCCCCTCCCTCTCTGCTTTTCCCGAGCTTTTTCATAAACCCCTTCCCTTTAAAAATATGTATGGTTCCCCGCCCCCCACTATTTTACTTCTAGGCCCATTTCCCCTTCCCGACGACTCTATGACTGAAGAAAAACTTCCTAACGCCCCTGTGGCCCCTTTCTGAGTCTTCAGCTTCCAGTTGTGACCCCTTGTTTCTTTTCCCCTCTCGGAACATCCTATCTCTGTCCACCTTGTCTATTTCCCCGCAGTATCTTGTATGTTCGTTATCATCTCCCCCTGCCCCCTTCGTCCTCCAGTGTCGTCAGTCCAATTTCCCTCAACCTTTCCTCGTACGACATTCCCCTAAAGCTCTGGACTACCCCTTGTTGCAAACCTTTGTACTTTCTCTAACTTTTTGACGTGCTTGACCGGGTTTGTGGGTTCCCAGACTGGTGCTGCATACTCCAGTAGGGGCCTAACATACATGAAACAGTGTCTTGAACATTCCTTATTAAGGTATCGGAAAACTATTCTCAGGTTTGCCATGCGCCCATATCCCTGCAGCAGTTATTTTGGTTGATGTGTGCCTCCGGTGACGTGCTCGGTGTTATGGTCCCCCCCCAAGGTCTTTCTCCCTTTGTGAGGTCTGTAGTCTTTGTCCACCTAGCCTATACTCTGTCCCGCGGGCCCTTTTTTACCCCTCCCCAATCTTCATGACTTTGCATTTGGCAGGGTTGAATTCGAGAACCAGTTTCTGGACCACATGTCCAGCCTGTCCAGGTCTCTTTGCAGTCCTGCCTCATCCTCATCCGATTTAATTCTTCCATCAGCTTCACACATCTGCGAAAGGACACTTCAGAGTCCTATTCCCTTCCATCATGTCATTCGTAATATCAAAAATAGCACTGGTCCTAGAACTGACCCCTGGGGGGACCCCCCTCGTCAGAGGCGCCCACTGTGATACCTCTTCCCTTACCATGACTCTTGTTGCCTCCCTGTTAGGTATTCCCTGATCCATTGCAGTGCCCTCCCCGTTATATGCCCTGATCCTCCAGCTTCTGCACTAATCTCTTGTGGGAACTGTGTCGAAGGCCTTCCGGGCAGTCTAGGAAAATGCAGTCAACCCACCCCTCTCTCTCGTGTCTTACTTCTGTTTACCTTGTCATAAAACTCCAGAAGGTTTGTGACACAGGATTTGCCTTCCATGAACCCATGCTGGTTTTCATTTATAATCTTTTTTCCGTTCCAGGTGTTCCACCACTCTCCTCCTGAAATCTTCTCTATGACTTTGCACACAATACATGTCAGAACACAGGTCTGTAGTTTAGTGCCTCATTTCTGTTTCCTTTCTTAAATATGGGGACTACATTTGCTGTTTTTCATTTCTCAGGTATTTTGCCCAGTTTCAAGGGATGTGTTGAAGATTGGGGTTTTGGGGGCACACACAGCATCTCTGCTCCTTCTCTAAGGACCCATGGGGAGATGTTGTCCGGTCCCATCGCCTTTGAGGTATCAAGGCACTTAGCAGCTTCTGCACCTCCTCCTCGGTTGTTCGTATGTCATCCAACACTTGTTGGTATATTCCCTCTTGATGTTCCCTTCTGTGCTGTCTTCCCACAGCCCTTCCTGTCTCTACTGTAAAAACTTCCTTAAATCTCCTTGTTTAGCTCCTCACATACCCCCCTGATCATTTCTTGTGAGTTCTCCAATTTCTGTCCCCAGTCTGATCACCTGGTCTTTGACTTTTGCCCCTCCTGATTGGGGCTATACAACAGTTTCGGGTCAGTCTTGATTTCGATGTTATGTTATTTTCATACTGTCGCTGGGCCTCCCTCCTTACCTGTGCAAACTCGTTCCTGGCTCGCGGGCTAATCTCCCTATTTTTCATGTGTTCTCCCGCCTTCTGTACTTTTTCCATTCTCTATTGCACTTTGTTTTTGCCTCCTTACACCGCCGGTAAAACCCGGGCTCGTTTTTGGTCTTCCCATTGTTTCCCGTTGCCCTTGGGAATGAACCTTTCCACTGCCTCCTTTCATTTTGTTGTTACATATTTCCCTCATTTCATTTACTGGCTTTTCCCGCCGTTCTCCTGTCCCCCGGAACCTTCTGCAAGAAGTTCCTCAACCCTATGTAGTCCCCCTCTTTTTTAGTCTGGCTTTTCCCATTCAACTTCTGTTACTCTCTCCCCCTTGCAACTCTACTATGTATTCAAAGCACAGAACCACGTGGTCACTAAACTCCTAAGGGACTCTCAAAAGTTGATGTCCTCAATGTCTGAACTGCCAAGGGGGAACACAAGGCCCAATCTTGCCCGGTTCATCCTCCCCTCTCACTCTGGTATGTCCTTAACATGTTGGTGCATGATGTTTTCCAGCACCACATCCAACATCTTGGGTCTCCATTTTCGGGACCCCCATGTGGCCCAGTTTTCCCAGTCAATCTCCCCTGTGGGTTTAAATCCCCCAAACCAGCAACTTTGCTCTGCTGGAGTGAGCTCTTCTTGCCACCTCAGCAAGTGTGTCCACCATTGCTCTGTTGTTCTCTTCATATTCCTCTCTTGGCCTCCTGCAGTTCTGTGGTGGATTATACATCACTGCAATGACCACCTTGTGCTCCCCAACTGAAGTGTACCTACTATGTATTTCCCTTTCTCCTGTCTCGTTCTATGCCTCCCATTTCTCGAATTTCCATCGTTTTTTTACGAGCAGATAAACCCCTCCTCCCCCCCCTCCCCCTTTTAATCTTTCCTCATGATCTGGTATCCTGGTGGGAAGTTTTCATCTGTTTTTGGGTCTCCGTGAGTTTTGTTTCTGTAACTGCTATGATGTCTGGGGACTTCCATTGATTCTTCTTGCCATTCCTCATATTTAGTCGTCAATCCATCCGCATTTGTGTACTAAACCTTCGACTTCTGTTCTAATACTGGAACTCTGGTGCGGGGGATGGGGAAAAGAGGGGTCGGTGTGTGATGTTGGTTTGGATTGTTCAGTTGCCTTGGGGTGTCGTGGGTGGAGTCCTTCTGCAGGTGTTTCTGGGGTGTGTGCTTGTCCTTCCACCTGTTCCTGGGTTATTCTGCTCTCCTATATGTGTGTGTGTGTGTGTGTGTGTGTGTGTGTGTGTGGTGTGTTTTGTGTGTGTGCATGTTACTCACCTAATTGTAGTTGCAGGGGGCGAGAAATCAGCTCCTTGGGCCCCTGTGTGTGTGTGTGCATGTGTGCATATATATGTGTGTGTGTGTTGGTGTGTGTGTGTGTGTGTGTGTGTGTGTGTGTGTGTGTGTGTGTGTGTGTGTGTGTGTTGTGTGTGTGTGTGTGTGGGGTGAGTGAGTGAGTGTGTGTTTTGTATGTGTATGTATGATTGTGTGTGTGTGTGTATGTGTACTCACCTAATTGTACTCACCTAATTGTGGTTGCAAGGGTCGAGACTCAGCTCCTGGCCCCGCCTCTTCACTGAATGATACTAGGTCCTCTCTCTCCCTGCTCCATGAGCTTTATCATACCTCTTTTTAAAGCCATGTATGGTTCCTGCCTCCACTAAATCACATGCTAGGCTATTCCACTTCCTGACTATGAAGAAATACTTCCTAACATCACTCCCACACACTCTCCCCCTCCGCCACACACTCTCCCCCTTCTCCACACACCTCCCCCTCCCCCACACACTCCCCCCTCCCCCACACAAATCCCCCCCCCCACACATCTCCCCCTCCCAACACACTCCTCCTCCCCCACACACTCTCCCCCTCCCCACACACTCTCCCCCTCCTCCACACACTCTCCCCCTCCCCCACAACACTCCCCTTCCCCCACACACTCTCCCTCTCCCCCCTCCCCCACACACCTCTCCCCTCCCCCACACACTCCCCCCCCCTTCTCCACACACTCCTCCCCCCCACACACCCCCCTTCCCCCCCACACTCCCCCTCCCCCCACAACTTTCCCCTCCCCACACACTCCTCCTCCCCCACACACTCTCCCCCTCCCCCACACACTCTCCCCCCTCTCCACCACACCTCCCTCTCCCCCACACACTCTCCCCCTCCTCCACACACTCTCCCCCCTCCCCCACACACTCCCCCTCCCCCACACACTCTCCCACCTCCCCCCTCCCCCACACACCTCCCCTCCCCCCCCCCCACACACACTCCCCCTCCCCCAAAACACTCTCCCCCTCCCCCACAACACTCTCCCCTCCCCCCACACACACTCCCCCCCCCCACAAACTCCTCCCCCTCCCCCCTCCCCCCCTCCCCCACACACTCTCCCCCCCTCCCCCCTCCCCCACACACACTCCTCCTCCCCCACACACACTCTCCCCTCCCCCATACACACCCTCCCCTCCCCCACACACACCTCTCCCCTCACCCACACACATTCCCCCTCCCCCACACACACCTCCCCATCCCCCCACACACCTCCCCTCCCCCACACACTCCCCCCCCTCCCCCACACACTCTCCCCCTCCCCCACACACTCTCCCCCTCCCCCCCACACACCTCTCCCCCCCCCCCCCACACACTCTCCCCCTCCCCCACACACTCTCCCCCCTCCCCCCCACACTCTCCCCTCCCCCACACACTCCCCCCCCTCCCCCACACACCCCTCTCCCCCCTCCCCCACACACTCTCCCCCCTCCCCCAAAACACTCCCCCCTCCCCCACACACTCTCCCCCCTCCCCCACACACTCTCCCTCCCCCTCCCCCCACACACTCTCCCCTCCCCCACACACTCTCTCCCCCTTTCCCCACACACTCTCCCCCCTCCCCCCCCACACCTCCCCCTCCCTCCCTTCACACACTCCCCCCTCCCCCCACACACTCCCCCTCCCCCACACACTCTCCCCCTCCCCCCCTCCGCAACACACTCTCCCCTCCCCCACACACTCTCCCCTCCCCCACACACTCTCCCCTCCCCCACACACTTCTCCCCTTCTTCACACACTCCCCCCCTCTCCCCCACACACTCCCCCTCCCCCACACACTCCCCCCTCCCCCACACACTCTCCCCCTCCCCACACACTCCTCCTCCCCCCACACCCCTCTCCCCCTCCCCCACACACTCTCTCCCCTCTCCACACACTCCCTCTCCCCCACACACTCCTCCCCCTCCTCCACACAACTCTCCCCCCTCCCCCACACACTCCCCCTCCCCCACACACCCCTCCCCCTCCTCCCTCCCCCACACACTTCCCCTCCCCACACACACTCCCCCCCTCCCCCAACACACTCTCCCCCTCCCCCCCCACACACTTCCCCCCTCCCCCACACACACTCCCCGTCCCCCACACACTCTCCCCCCCCCCCTCCCCCCCCACACTCTCCCCCTCCACCCCACCCCCACACACACTCCCCCTCCCCCACACACACCCCCTCCCCGTCCCCCACACACACTCCTCCTCCCCACACACACTCTCCCCCTCCCCCACACACTCTCACATTCCCCCCACACACTCCCCCCTCCCACACACTCTCCCCCTCCCCCACACACTCCCTCCCCCACACATTCTCCCCCTCCCCTCTCCCCCACACACTCTCCCCTCCCCCACACACACTCCCCCTCCCCCACACACAACTCCCCCCCCCCCCCCCCCTCCCCCCATCCCCCACACACTCTCCCCCCCCCCCAACACACACTCTCCCTCCCCCGCACACTCTCCCCCTCCCCCCTCCCCCCCACACACTCTCCCCCCCCCCCCCCTCCCCCCACACACTCTCCCCCTCCCCCCCCCCCCACACACCCCCCCCCCCCCACACACACTCTCCCATCCCCCACACACACGCCCCCTCCCCCACACACACTCTCCCCCCCCCACACACACTCCCCCTCCCCCACACACAACTTCCCCATCCCCCCACACTCTCACCCTCCCCCAAACACTCTCCCCCTCCCCACACACTCTTCCCCCTCCCCCACACACTCTCCCCCTCCCCCACACACACTCCCCACCCCCACAAAACACTCTCCCCTCCCCCACAGAAAAACCCCCCTCCCCCCACAACACTCTCCCCTCCTCCCCCACACACACTCCCCCTCCCAAAACACTCTTCCCCTCCCCACACACTCTCCCCTCCCCCAACAAATCTCCCCTCCCCACACACTCTCCCCTCCCCCACACATAAACTCCCCTCCCCACACACACTCCCCCCCCCCCCACACACTCTCCCCCTCCCCCCCACCTCCCCCTCCCCCACACACTCTCCCCCTCCCCCACACACTCTTCCCCCCTCCCCCACCACACTCTCTCTCCCCCCTCCCCCACACACTCCCCCCTCCCCACACCTCTCCCCCCTCCCCCACAAACTCTCCCCCTCCCCCACACACTCCCCCCTCCCCACACACTCCCCCCTTTCCCACACCTCCCCCCCCCCACACACTCTCCCCCTCCCCACACACTCCCCCCCTCCCCACCCCCCCAAAACTCCCCCCTCCCCCACCCCACCCCCCCCCACACACTCTCCCCCCCCCCCACAACCACTCTCCCCCTCCCCCCCTCCCCACACCCTCCCCCTCCCCCACCCACTCCCCCCTCCCCCAACACACTCTCCCCTCCCCCCACAACACTCCTCCCCTCCCACACACTCTCCCCCCTCCCCCACACACCTCCCCCCCCTCCCCACCCCCTCCCCCTCCCCCAAACACCCCTCCCCTCCCCACACACTCCTCCCCCCACAACACTCCCCCCTCCCCACACACCCCCCTCTCCCCCCTCCCACACACTCACCCTCCCCCCACACACTCCCCCCCCCCTTCCCCACACCCCCCTCCCCCCCACACACTCCCCTCCCCCACACACTCCCCCCTCCCCCCCTCCCCCACACACTCTCCCCCCCCCTCCCCCCACACACTCCCCCTCCCCCCCTCCCCCCCCCACACACATTCCCCCCCCCCACACACACTCTCCCTCCCCCCCACACACTCCCCTCCCCCACACACTCTCCCCCTCCCCCCCCCCCTCCCCCACACACTCCCCCCCCTCCCCACCCCTCCCCCACCCCCCACACTCCCCCCCCTCCCCCACACACACTCCCCCCCCCCCCCCACACACTCCCCCCCCCCCACACACTCTCCTCCCCCCACACACCCCCCCCTCCCCCACACACCTCCCCCCTCCCCCAAACATCTCCACCCCCCCCCACACACCCTCCCCCTCCCCCACACACTCTCCCCCTCCCCCCACACACCCCCTCCCCCTCCCCCACACACTCTCCCCCCCCCCACACCTCCCCCTTTCCCCCCCACCTCTCCCCCTCCCCCCCACCTCTCCCCCTCCCCCACACACTCTCCCCCTTTCCCCCCCCTCCCCCCCCACACACCCCCCCACCACACACACTCCCCCTCCCCCACACACTCCCCCCCCTTTCTCACACACCTCCCCTCCCCCCCCCCACACACTCCCCCCTCCCCCTCACACTCTCCCCTCCCCCTCCCCCACACACTCTCCCCCCCCCCACACACTCTCCCCCCCCCCACACACTCCCCCCCCCCCTCCCCCCCACACTCTCCCCCCCCACCCCCCACACTCTCCCCCCCCCCCACACTCTCCCCCTTCCCCACCCCACCTCCCCCTCCACACACTCCCCCCCTCCCCCACACCCTCCCCCCTCCCCCACACACCCTTTCCCCCCCCCCCACACACCCTCCCCCTCCCCACACACTCTCCCCCCCCCCCACACACCTCCCCCCTCCCCCCACACTCTCCCCTCCCCCCCCCCACACACTCCCCCTCCCCACCACTCTCCCCCTCCCCCACCCTCCCCCCTCCCCCCCACACACTCTCCCCCTCCCCCTCCCACCACCCCCCCCTCCCCCACACACCTTCCCCCTCCCCACACACTCCTCCCCCTCCCCCACACACTCTCCCCTCCCCCACACTCTTCCCCCCCCCCCACACACTCTCCCCCCTCCCCCCACCAAAAAAAAAGGGTCTCCCATCCTTTTCCAAATTTTTCTCCCCCCCACACACCCTCCCAAACAAATCTTTCCATCCCCCACCCCTCCCCCTTCCCCCAAATTTCCTTCCCCCAAATACTTTAAAACCCTTCAATAACTTCAAAAACTCTCATCCCCTCCCCCCAAACTTCCCCCCCCCCCTCACCAGATATGCGTCTCCAAAAATCCCTCACCTTGGGTGCTTTGACTCTGCCCCTCACCTATATCTTCTCACGCCCCACACCCGTATACTTTGCCGCATGCCCCTCCCTAGATAGCTTAGTCAGATAGTGAATACTGTGATAAAATACCTAGATAATCACAAACCCCCATGTATAGGACTCAATGGTACCTTGATTTGACGTCAAGTCCTCACTTGATAGCTGTGACGTCATGACCCCTCACCTATGATGCTGTGGGCGTCCACAAGCCCCTCACCTGTGTACTGTGACGTCAGAGCTCCTCACCTGTATAGCTGTTACGTCAGAGCCCCTCACCTGGGGTAGCTGACGTCATTACCCCTCACTTGATAGCTGTACGTCAGAGCCCTCACCTGTGATAGCTGTGACTTTAAAAGCCCCTCACCTTGATAGCTAACGTCACAAACCCTCCTTTGATAGCTGTACGTCATAGCCCCTCACCTGGATAGCTGTGACGTCACGACCCCTCACCTTGATAGCTTACGTCAGAGCCCTCACCTTGATAGCTGTACGTCAACCCCTCACCTGTGATAGCTGTACGCATGAGCCCCTCACCTGTGATAGCTGTGACGTCAGAGCCCCCTCACCTTGAATAGCTGTGACTTTATGACCCCCACCTGTGATAGCTGTGACGTCAAGCCCTCACCTGTGGGTAGCTGGACGTCATGAGATCCCCCCACCTGTGATAGCTGTGACGTCACGAGTCCCTCACCTGTGATAGCTGTACGTCATGAGCCCCTCACCTGTGATAGCTGTGACGTCATGAGCCCCTCACCTGTGATAGCTGTGACGTCATGAGCCCCTCACCTGTGATAGCTGTTACGTCACGAGCCCCTCACCTGTGATAGCTGTACGTCATGAGCCCCTCACCTGTGATAGCTGTTACGTCATGAGCCCCTCACCTGTGATAGCTGTTACTCAGACCCCCCACCTGTGATAGCTGTGACGTCACGAGTCCCTCACCTGTGATAGCTGTGACGTCAGATCCTCACCTGTGTAGCTGTACGTCACGATCCCTCACCTGTGAACTGTACGTCACAGTCCCTCACCTGTGATACTGTGACGTCACAGTCCCCTCACCTGTGAAGCTGTGACGTTCACGAGCCCCTCACCTGTGATAGCTGTTACGTCAGAGTCCCCTCACCTGTGATAGCTGTGACGTCATGAGTCCCTCACCTGTGATAGCTGTTACGTCACGAGTCCCTCACCTGTGATAGCTGTTACGTCACGAGTCCCTCACCTGTGATAGCTGTGACGTCACGAGTCCCTCACCTGTGATAGCTGTGACGTCACGAGTCCCTCACCTGTGCTAGCTGTTACGTCACGAGTCCCTCACCTGTGAGCCGCTAGCTAGAGGTATCCCTCACACTTGCACCTAGACATAGACTTGACAGACAGTCCTGGGCTTTTCACTCTCCAATTATACATCTTCTTAGAACATCTTACGTGTGTATTCTTTCGCCTATATCTCCTTGGAACCCCCACGACACTCTGGCCCACTGGCCCGCTGGCCCACTGGCCCACTGGCCCACTGGCCCACTGGCCCACTGGCCCACTGGCCCACTGGCCAGCATACGCATCGCTGAGTGGTTAATCTGGCACTTAGCTGAGGCAGCTATCTAGTTATCTTGTTCCGGTGATATTTCTGAGATTTGGAAATAAATGGTATAAAATACCGACATAATGGAAATATAAACACATATGCAGTATAATGTCATCCTTTATTGACAACGTTTCGCCCACACAGTGGGCTTTTTCAAGTCACACACAGATCCGTGTGTGACTTGAAAAAGCCCACAGTGTAGGGCGAAACGTTGTCAATAAAGGAACACATTATACTGCATGTGTGTTTATATTTCCATTTCTGATATTTGTTGAACCCTTGTGAGTTTAGCGCTTAGTTATAATAATAATAACAATAAATAATAATAATAATAATAATAATAATAATAATATAATAATAATAATAATAAATAACAATAATAACAACAATAATAATAATATAATATAATAATAATAATAATAATAATAATATAATAATAATAATAAACAATAATAACAATAATAACAATAATAATAATAATAATAATAATAATAAATAATAATAATAATAATAATAATAATAATAAAATAATAATAAACAATAATAACAATAAATAATAAAAATAATAATAATAATAATAAAATAA